>APFE030666660.1:0-19344 GCA_000404065.3 Pinus taeda | reverse complement strand
TTAGGCTTTGATCTTTGGCCTAGGGAAAAGTGTCCAAAAGATTTTTATTTTTCTCCTAAAGTGACTTTATAATTTTTATAAAGTTAAAATCTAATTTAAAAGTGACTTTAAGTGATAAAGTTACTAAGTCTAATTTTAAAGTGACTTTTATAAAGTCAATGAAAAATTAGAAAGGAAAAGTGACTTTGGAAATAAATGGCTAAGTGGGTCTTTATTAAAGTGGGTGAATTAAAAAATAGAAAGTGAGATTTAAATGTGCATTTAATCTCAGCCATTGATCTAAATCTATTTCAGCCATTGGATTTAGAGATCACCCAAAAGTCACTTGGATCACCCAAAAGTCACTTGGATTTATATTAAAGGAGGAAAAGATCATTCATTCTTTCATGAGCAGATTGGGAGAAGGAGAGGAAGAGAGCAAGGGAGATTTCTGGACAAGAAGGAGAAAGAGGCAGCAGTTTGGCACACATACCAGGCAGCTCTTCAGCAAAATCAGAACAGCAGAAAGACAAGTTTCCAAGTGGTCCGTTGGGCTGAAAACGGATAAGTTTGCTTGCTGAAAAAAATCATTTTGCTGTAATTTTTTGCTGAAATTTTCTTGCTGTAAAAAGACATTTTTCAGAAATAAAGAAGAGCTCTCAAACTGGTTTTCCCCAAGAGTTGTAGGGGGTTTTTCCAAGGTCACGTTGACCAAAAATATCAGTGTTTTAATGTGTTTTAATGGCTGTTTATTACTGCTGATTTTTATTTCTGCAATTTCCAGCATTCTGTAAATTTTCCAGAATTTGTGTTTTCAGCAAATTTATTTTTCCAGCTTGTTGAATGTATGGTTATGGGAAAGGGCATTTAACTACATGGGAGAAATAAGGAGAAACTGAAAACCGGGGTGGGAAAACAGAAATTTTAACAAATCAATAGTGGCATTACGTACACCATCATCTTAGCCCTTGCAGGCGATCTACAAGCATCTTTGATTTGTTTGGAGACCCATGAGGACACTTGTGTGCCCCCACATGTCATTTGGAGTACCACGGGTTATTACAAGGGGCCACCCCCCTTGTCCACTGGTTTTAAGGGTCCTACTCTTCATTGTGGCACCCATGCACCTCATTAGGCCTCTTAGAGGACCCTATGACATGCATAGATTATTATTTGACCTCTTGAGAGCCTTACTTTTTCATTTATGACCTAGTTTGCTGGGCTTGTCACCAAAAGTTGAATTATTGTAACATTATTTTATTTTTGAGGCTTATGTAAGCCAAGGAGGCTATTGAACTCCTAAGTTGTGTGTAAATACAAGTGAGATGAGTTCATTTCTCATCATCACTTTGGTTTGGATCTTTTCTCTCTCTTGAGATTTTTGCACTTTTTCTAGAGGATGAATTGGAGCTTTATGGATGAATTTTGATGTGTGGATATTGGTCTATCTTCTCTTGGAGCTTCTCTCTAGTCAATTGTGAATGGTTGGATATATTCTATTACATGTAAGTACATGCTTTTGATGTTATTCTTGTTTTACATTTTCAAATACATTGGACTAGGATTTTCGTTGTTCTAGGGCTAATTGTTGCATGCATTTATTGCTTAAAATGGTGGAATTTTGTCTCTATTATAACATCTCTTAACGTATGGGCCATGTAATATGAACGAAATCTCCTAGGGGTAATTCTATCAAAGAATTTGACCTTGATAAGTCATTCTCGTTGTGCATTGAAGTATAAAAGATGCAAGATTGCTTCTTCTTGACCTAGAAGGCTAGTGAAGTGGTTTTGAGGCCTCCTTGACTGGTAACCAAGAAAATCATACTAATTCATCATAGACTCCATTCTCCCAAAGATTAAGGCATTGATCTACCAAAAGTTGGCCACCAAAAACCACTTTTTTTCACCTCCTTCAAGGTCTAGCCAAGTTGGAGTACCTAGGGGCATTAATTTCCCAACAAGTTATCCCTCCAAAAAGTTCAATCTTCTAAGGTCTCTCACGTTGGCCTTTCCTCAAGCTCTCCTCCAATTTTGAAGCCATTCCAATGGTGGAGTTGGGAAAAAATCTAAGCCCTAGCTCCGTGATCCAAACTTTCCTTAGCATCCCCAAGGCTAGTACCTCATAGGATCAAATCAACACCTTCAAGTGAAATTCTTCCTTTGATCATTTCCACCTTGTCTAGGGTAAGAACATCATTCGTTGCCACACTCATTCCTCCTCCCAATCCTTTGAAAAGACCATTCTTTAAGAACCATCTAGGATACCAATTTCAATAAAGATTTTAGAGATTGGAAAATTCCTTCACAAGTCATATCCCATAAACCTAACCCTCAAATCCTCCCTTCCTTTCCTTAGAAGACCTTGTACCTTGCTTAGAAAGCAAGCAAACTCTACCCTTCTAACTTTCCTGGGAAACAGATTATTTGGGTCACTCCACATCCTTTCATTGACTTATCCTTCATCAATGACTCCATAATAATACCCAGTCTCCTCCCATCGGTGGAAGTTCCTAAATAGAAGGGAGCTTTAACTAATGTGAAAATGGGCTATTGCTCCATTGTTTCCCTTGACCTAGCAGTTGTCCCTTTAGGATTCCCTCTTAGGACCCCTACTAGTCTGAGCAGTAACAAACCCTTTTATTGAGCTTGGAGACACCTGTACATGCCAGAGTCCACTATGGAAGGGCATGCCACTATGAAGTGTCCACTTGTTTTCCATGATTTGTAAGCTCCTTTACTTGATTAATCTAATCATTTGTTGTACTGGAAGGTAAGGGGACGCATTGGATATGCAGGATTGCAGGCGAGTCTCCATTTGGGGTTTGGTCTCCCTATGAGGGGTCTAGGCTGAGCGTTGAGAGCCATGGACCTCCACCATAGCAAAAAGAGTATTATACCACTTCATGGATCCCTCAACACCACTCAACAATTGCTCGAGTTCCACCTTTTGGATGAGGATGATGCACCTGGACCACCATGACCAACTGGCTTCAAACTTGCACCATACACTTAGCAGATGTTCTAGGGCCCAGATGAGGATGTGTCTCACCATAGGAGAGTTGAGGTCATCTTTCCAGCCCTTACAGATGGTATACAAGCATTATCGATCCACTTGGAGACCCATGAGGTTGTCATTGTGCCCCCACACCCAATTGGGGGGAACCACATTGGATTTGATTGGATATCAAGGGACCACCCCCTTGATCACTATGTTTGGAGCTTATTATCTCACATTGGCGCACTTTGGACTCCACTAGGCCTCCTCAATGGCCCAACGGCTCATTCTATCTACTATTTTTCCCTCTTGAGAGGCTTTATCTTTGTATTATTGAGCTATCTTGGTGGGCTTGTCACCAAGTCATGTCATTATTGTAAATTATTTTGTTATTTGGGACATTATTAGCCCAATTAGGCTATTCGAACCCCCTTATGGATTTTATAAATAGATGAGAGACCCATTCATTTCTCTCATCATCACTTGGATTGGATTAGTATCTCTTGAGAGATTTTCACACTTGCTTTCTTGGACGAAATTTTTGGAGTTTATTGATGCACTATGATGTTTGGATTTTCGATATTGTCTTTCGAGCTTCCTGTTATGCGAAGTTGGTGAAAAAATATACTCTTTCTCTCTCTCGTAAGTGGAATTTAATGTTATTCTTCTTACCTTAATTGTTTAATGCATTATATTGTAATCTTTGTTCTTGTATGAGCCAAAATAATGTGAAATACTTCTTTAAGTCTTGAATAAATGATATATTGCATTCGTTTCTCTTTGAGGGAAAGGATGAATGTTCTTAGAGGCACCTAATAAGTTAACAAGCCTTGAAACTTCATCTCCTTTGCAATTTGAAGTATAAAACCCTAAATGACCTAGTTGTTGCATCTTGAAAGGCTAGTGAAGATCATTTAGGGCTCCTTAGCTCATGAAAATTTTTGATCTAGGTCTATCTTGACTCCATTAAGCCCAAGAAGCAAGGCACTGATCCTCACATCTGTTTGGTGGTCAAAATAACCTATTTTCTTCATCTTTTCCAATTCTAGGCCTAACCCTAGACGGTCTCCTAGGGCATCAATCGAAACCTTTTGCAGCCATCCAAAACCCTTGAAATTTGGTCCACAATTGCGTTGGGGTCTTCTCAAGGGGTCCTCCATGTTTTAGCTCAATCCGACAGTGGAATCCCGAGATATTGCAAGCCCTAGCTCAAGGATCATTCCTCTCCCTAGGTTGCTTTGGGTTAGTGTCCTCATTTGGATCACTGCATTTGAATTTCAAAGGAAAATTATTTCTTTGATCCTTTTCTCCTCCCTAGCCAGGTCAAGCCCATCAATTATCGATCAACTCCACACCCTTGACCTAGTTCGGGCCCACTTGGGTTCTTTGTGGTCCCACAATTTTGTGACTAACATTCCACAAGGATTACATAGAAGCCATTTTCCTTTAGGATTCTTAGGTCCAGGATACCTCTTGTTAAGGGATATTCTCCAAACCTAGATCTAAGCATCCTCATATCCCCTCTAAGAGAGCCATCTATCTTGCTTTCATCGCAAGCAAGCCCATTATCTGAGCCTCTCTTGTGAATAAGCTTTTGGAATCACCTTTCATCCCATCGTTGACCTATCATTCCTAGTGATTCCCCTCATACCGGGACTCCTCCCATTGGTGAAAGTCCGTAAAGTGCAGGGAGATTTAGCTGAGGTGACAGTGGGCTATCCCTCCATTGTTGCCACTTGACCTAGTAGATGCTCTATAGGATCCCCTCCTAGGACCCCTGTTGGTTTGAACGGTAACAGATCCACAAGGAGTTAGCCTCCCCTTCCCCTTGTCCACACTTTGGTTTGGCTATGGAACGATGCCCCAGAGGTTGATGTAGCTGAAAAGAAAGTTAAAAGCATAATTTGGCCACTTACAACAGAAAATGTACCATAAAATGCAAAAGATGGTTGGGACATAAAAATTTGGTCCATGGGAAAAAGCCAAACATGAGATCTACCTCTTATCATTATGGCCATTACCCTGATTCCTGGTGCCCCTACGTGTGCTCCCTGCATAATTTAGGAACCCATGATTGTCCCAACCCTTGGTGGGCGTTGAACTACCCAGCCTTACGAGGGTATTCACTTATTTATCATACAGATCATGCTCTCATCTCCTAGAGCCCCGAGCAGTTTAAAGAAAAAAACCAATAAAAGGTTAAAGACATACAACGAAGGTGTGAAAATTCTATCACTGCAACAACTGATTTATTTTATCTACTTATTTTCCCAATAAGTTATTTATGCAAATCCTTCAGTAAACATTAAAATAAATTTTGCTACAGATATCACACCATAATACAGAAACAAACACATGCACATGAATTAACACATCAACACAGATATTTTGGACAAAAGTCCTCGAAAAACCCCAATGTGGGAAAATCGGTTCAACAAGGGAGGATTTTATTATTCAGCAATTCTTTAGTACAATAGTGTGCCAAGCTGGGTTACCAACTGAGAGAAAATTCTTCAGCACTTCTCCCAGTCTTAGCGTCAGCCTGGCTGACCTCTGCATAGCTCCCAAAGCCTTTGCATCAACCCCTACCTCTCTGTGTCAGCACTGGGCCTCTCTGCATAACCCACGCAGGCCCTCCAGTAACTGTGCAATCTGCTGCTTCTACGTCTACCTCTCCAACCTCTACGTTGTTCCCCTGCTGCTGTTCCCGACTCTCTGTTCCGTACTTACTGCCTCCTACTGCTCTCCGACCATTAATTCGAATTTCTCAGCTAACCATGCTTTAGAAATCAAACTGATTGGTCTCCTTTAGTGTCTTCTCCAACTGACCCTCAAGCCTCTTCTTATAATTTTTCTGTTGGTCCTTCAACAGCCGAGATGAAATCTCTAAACAACAGCCAAGATTAGCTTAGGCTTGATCCATGACTTTGGAACCTTCTAACCCAGTTTTATATTAATACCCATTAATATTTTATTTTTCCTAAGTTTAGACTTAGGAACTCCATTAAAAATATTAATTATTTTAATATCTCCCAAACCAGTTAGAATCTGCCCAAATCATTTATGGGTCTTGGAGATCTCATGTGCTTTAACCTCTCCACGAATTTTCATGGCTAGAGAACATCCAATGCTATCCCAAATCAACACTCCTCTTAGCGAGGATTGTGCTCTAGTAATACTCCACACTGAGTATCACACTGATTATCTGGCATCGGTCCCTGTGCTGATGTTAGGCCTCCCCTCCCAACATCCTCTACACTGCTACATCCTGTACTGTTTCCCATAGCTCTATCACTGCCACTGCTACATCTGTACTGTAGCTTCCTTTGCATCCGTGGTGTTGCTGGTCCATCTTCCCAACACTGCATCTGTACTACAACTCCCTCTGCATCTGTGTTGTTGCTGGTCCTTCTTCCCAACACTATATCTGCACTGCAAACTCCTTCTCATCATGTTGCATCGTGCTACTATTGACTGCTATTGCACTGCAACATCATTCTCATTTCTACTACTGAAATGGATTCTTTATCATCCCCATCTTTTCCCTAAAATAATCAAACTTGGTTCTTCCAAGGGCCTTGGTAAGGATGTCTGCCACCTGTTCTCCTGTAAGAGTGTAGCTCAACTATAGAGCTCCTCGTTGGACACAATCTCCTACAAAGTGACACCAGATATCAATATGCTTTGAACGATCGTGAAATGCTAGATTCTCAAAGAGCTTGATGCAACTCTGATTATCACACATGATCCTAGTCGCCTCCATCTTTCTTCTGAATAGGTTCACAAGCAGTTTTCTAAGCCATATGGCCTCCCACAAAGTTGTGCTTGTGGCCATATATTCTGCCTCAGCTAAGCTTAGAACCACGGATTTCTGTTTCCTACTACACCAGGAGGTCATTCTTGATCCAATGTTGAAATAGTACCCAGAGGTACTTTTCCGATCCACTAAACTTCTTGCCCAATCTACATCAGTAAACCCACTTAATCTGATATCCTTACCCTGGTGTACAAGAGTCCATAATCGACTATTCCTTGTAAATACCTGAGAACATGTTTGGTTGCTGCCCAGTGCGCCCTCTTCGGTTCCACCATGAATTGACTGAGGTTGTTGACAGCATAGCAAATGTTTGGCCTGGTATTGACCAGATACATTAGGGACCCTATGAGCTGCCTGTATAAGGTGGGATCAACATCTTTGCCTTCTGATGCATCTATCTTCTTCGAGTTGGTTATCGTTGGAGTAGCCATGGGTCTGTAGTCCTCCATCCTGAATCTCTTCAGGATTTCTGTAGCATATCTCCCTTGCCCAAAGAAGATCTCCCCCTTTTGCTGCCAAACTTCCAACCCTAGGAAATAATGCATTCGTCCCAAATCCTTCATGTCGAATTCCGTGGCTAGATTCTTCTTACAGTCCCCTATGAGCCTAGACGATCCTATCGGGAAGAGATCATACACATATAATACTAAGATTAGAGGCTCATTCTCTACAACCAAATAGTAGAGATTTGGATTTGCGTCACTCTTGACAAATCCCATTTTCTACAAGTAACCATCGATTCGCCCATACCATGCTCTAGGTGCCTGTTTCAGCCCATACAAGGCTTTCTTCAATCGGCATACATGAGACTTCTTCTCATGTGTCTCAAAGCCCTCTGGTTGTTCAATGTATACTTCTTCTTCTATCACACCATTCAAAAATGCCGTTTTGACATCCATCTGATGAATCTCCCATCCTATTTGTGCTGCAAGAGATATCACGGATCTAATACATGTATACCTCGCTACCGGGGCGAAGGTCTCTTCATAGTCAATGCCTTCCTTCTGAGCATACCCCTCAGACACAAACCTGGCTTTGTATTTCTCATCACTGCCGTCTACAACGTATTTAATCTTGTAGATCCATCTTGAACCTACCACTGATCTATCTTGAGGCCTTGGCACTACCTCCCAGACATCGTTCACCATTATGGAGTTGTACTCCTCTACCATCGCATCCAGCCAAACCTGATGTTGAGCTGCCTCCTGAAAACTGGTTGGCTCCCCATCCTAAGCTACTAATGCTCGATATCTATCTGGTTGTTTTCGCTCACACTTATTGTTCCTTGGTGCACCAATGAAGTCCTCTGCATCTCGCAGATCTGACAAAGTTCCCTGCTCGTTCTTCCTCTACCAGGAGGTGCTTCTGTTAGCTCCTCCTTATCTTGAGATTCTTCGTGATCTAAGGAAGAATTCTTTACTTCCGTTGGTTGAAGAAGTTTGACCAACGACTCCTCTTTTGATTGCTCCCCGAAAGGCATTTCTCGAGATTTTCTAAAAGCCCTATCCTCCATGAACTTCACATCTCGTCGGACTACTACCTTCTTGCTTCCTAGAAGATAGATTCTGTATGCCTTAGCATTCTCACTATATCCCACTAGATATCCTGTCTCTACAATTTGATCCAGCTTCTTCCTCTTTTCCTCAAGTACGCGACAATATGCTAAGCTCCCAAATATCCTGAAATGACGAACTTCAGACGTCTTCCTTGTGAAAACTTTCTGTGGAGTAATTTTTCCCAATGCCCGATGAGGAGTCCTGTTCTGAACATAGACCGTTGTGTTGCATGCTTCTGCCCACAGGAATTTTGGCACATCCTGATCATACATCATGGCCCTAGCTGCTTCTACAATAGTCCTGTTCTTCCTTTCGGCTACTCCATTCTACTCCGGATTGGAAGGAGATATCCACTCTCTTTTGATGCCCTCTTGAGTGCAAAAATCAATGAAGTCCTTATCGACATACTCTCCACCATTATCTGAGCGCAGAACTTTTATTTTCTTCCCAGTTAGATTCTCCACCAGAGCCTTGAACTCTTTGAATCGACAAAAAACCTCGTCCTTGGTTTTCAGAAAATAAACCCAAGTTTTTCTTGAATGGTCATCAATGAAAGTAAGGAAGTACTCGGCACCACTAAGAGCTTTCTGAACATAGGTCCGCAGATATCTGAGTGTATCAATCCTAGTACACTCTTAGCCCCATTCTTACTTCTAGGAAATGTTGCTTTAGCATACTTTCCCTAAGCACATCCTATGCATACATCATCTCGTTTTGTACTAAGATCTAGAACTCTTGTTATAGTGTTTCTGAGAATTCTCAGAGCCCCATGGTGAAAATGTCCCATTCTTATGTGCCATAGTTCGTTCAAATCCTTGTGTCCATGACTTCCTATTAGTGCCATTGGTAATTCTAGTTGTAGTTTGTACAACCTGCTACTTTTGATCCCGATCTACACTTTCTTTTTCCAACTTGGGTGTTTGACGTATACTTTCTCCTTGATGAAGAAAACATCATAGCCTTTGCCTTGAAGTTGCAACAAGAAAGTAAATTCATCCCTAATCCTGGTACATGCCGCGCATTGGTAGCACGGAATCGCTCTCCCGTTTCTGTTTAAAAAACTATGGTACCCCTCCCTACTGGAGTACACTTTGCCTTGTTCCCCATGGTGATTTGAAAGTTCATCCTCTTCCCCCGATAATCTGAGAAACATTCCCATAGTCCCATCTAATGCCAAGATGCTACACTGTCTATATACCATGCTTCTGATGATGCAAGCTAGTCACACAAGCCACTTCTTCTAGCCTAGACGCCAACATAGAGAAATCAAAGTCACTATCTCTTGTGCAATTTTCTAAAAATCTGTGCGAGTCTCCTGACGTAGATGCCTCTGCATCATGGTCTCGACCATAATTGATTTTTCCTTCCTGTCTCTAATTACTTCCTCTGGTACCATGTGAAAACTATATCACTACAACAACTGATTTATTTTATCTACTTCTTTTCCCAATAAGTTATTTATGAAAATCCTTCAGTAAACATTAAAATAAATTTTGTTGCAGATATCACACCATAATACAGAAACAAACACATGCACATGAATTAACACATCAAAACAGATATTTTGGACAAAAGTCCCTGGAAAAACCCAATGTGGGAAAACCAGCACAGCAAGGGAGGATTTTATTATTCATCATTTCTTCAGTACAACAGGGTGCCAAACTGGCTTACCCAACACAGAGAAAATTCTTCAGCATTCTCCCAGTCTCAGCGTCAGCCTGGCTGACCTCTACGTAGCTCCTAGACCCTCTGCATCAGCCCCTGCCTCTCTGTGTCAACACTGGGCCACTCTGCGTCAACCACACAGGCCCTCCAGTGACTGTGCAATCTGCTGCTTCTACGTCTGCCTCTGCGTTGTTCACCTAGTGTTGTCCCCGACTATATGTTTCGTACTTGTTTCCTCCTGTTGCTCTTAGACCACTAGTTCGAATTTTTGACTCAGATTCTCCACCAAAGCCTTGAACTCTTTGAATCGACAGAAAACCTCGTCCTTGGTTTTTAGAAAATAAATCCAAGTTTTCCTTGAGTGGTCATCAATGAAGGTAAGGAAGTACTCGACACCACTAAGAGCTTTAGTCGACATAGGTCAACAAATATATGAGTGTATCAATCCTAGTACACTCTTAGCCTTGTTCTTACTTCTAGGAAATCCTGCTTTAGCATACTTTCCTAGAGCACATCCTCTGCATACATCATCTCGTTCTGTACTAAGATCTGGAACTCCTGTTACAGTGTTTCCGAGAATTCTCATAGCCCCATGGTGCAAATGTCCCATTCTTCTGTGCCATAGCTCGTTCAAATCCTTTTTCTCCATGACTGCCGATTAGTGCCATTGGTGATTCTAGTTGTAGTCTGTACAACCTGTTATTTTTTATCTCGATCTGCACTTTCTCTTTCCAGCTTGGATGTTTGACGTATACTTTCTCCTTGATGAAGAAAACGTCATAGCCTTTGCCTTAAAGTTACGACACGGAAATTAAATTCATCCTCAATCCTGGTACATACAACACATTGGTAGCACGAAACCCCTCTCCCGTTTATGTTTGAAAAACTATGGTACCCCACCCTACTGGAGTACACTTTGACCTTGTTCCCCACGGTGATCTGAAAGTTCATCCTCTCCTCCCAATAATCTGAGAAACATTCCCGGATTCCCGTCATATGCCAAGAGGCTCCACGATCTATATACCATACTTCTAATTATGCAGAGCTAGTCACACAAGCCACTTCTTCTTCCAACCTGGATGCCAACATAGAGAAATCGAAGTCACTGTCTCTTGTGCAATTTTCTGAAAATTTGTAAGAGTCTCCTGACGTAGATTCCTCTGCATTATGGTCTCGACCCATAATTGATTTTCCCTTCCTGTCTCTGATTACTTCCTCTGATACTATGTGAAAATTCTATCACTGCAACACTTGATTTATTTTATCTACTTATTTTCCCAATTAGTTATTTATGAAAATCCTTCAGTAAACATTAAAAGAAATTCTGCTGCAGATAACACACCATAATACAGAAACAAACACATGCACATGAATTAACACATCGACACAGATATCTTGGACAAAAGAACCCAGAAAAACCCAATGTGGGAAAACCGGTGTAGCAAAGGGAGGATTTTATTATTCAACAATTCTTTAGTACAACAGGGTGCCAAACTGGCTTACCCAACAGAGAGAAAAATCTTCAACACTTCTCCCAGTGTCAGCATCATCCTCGCTGACCTCTATGTAGCTCCCAGACCCTCTGCTCCACCCACGCAGGCCCTCCAGCGACTGTGCAGTCTACTACTTCTGCGTCTGCCTAAGAAGCTCTATCTCTGCCTCTCCAACCTCTGTGTTGTTCCCCTGGTGCTGTTCCCGACTCTCTATTCCGTACTTGCTGCCTCCTGCTGCTCTCAAACCACTAGTTCAAATTTCTCAGTCAGATTCTCCACCAGAGCCTTGAACTCTTTGAATCAACAGAAAACATCGTCCTTGGTTTTCAGAAAATAAATCCAAGTTTTCCTTGAGTGGTCATCAACGAAGGTAAGGAAGTACTCGGCGCCACTAAGATCTTTAGTGGACATAGGTTCATAGATATCTGAGTGTATCAATCTTTGTACACTCTTAGCCATGTTCTTACTTCTAGGAAACGCTGCTTTAGCATACTTTCCCATAGCACATCCTCTACATACATCATCTCGTTCCGTACTAAGATCTGGAACTCCTGTTATAGTGTTTCTGAGAATTCTCAGAGCCCCATGGTGCAAATGTCCCATTATTCTGTGCCATAGCTCATTCAAACCCTTGTCTCAATGACTGCCTATTAGTACCATTGGTGATTTTAGTTGTAGTCTGTGCAACCTGTTACTTTTGATCCCGATCTGTACTTTATTTTTCCAGCTTGGGTGTTTGACGTATGCTTTCTCCTTGATGAAGAAAACATCATAGCCTTTGCCTTGAAGTTGTGACACGGAAAGTAAATTCATCCCCAATCCTAGTACATGCAACACATTGGTAGCACGGAACCGCTATCCCGTTTCTGTTTGAAAAACCATGGTACCCTTCCCTACTGGAGTACACTTTGCCTTGCTCCCCATGGTGATCTGAAAGTTCATCCTCTCCTCCCAATAATCTGAGAAACATTCCCGGATTCCCGTCATATGCCAAGAGGCTCCACTGCCTATATACCATACTTTGATGATTCAGAGCGAGTCACACAAGCCACTTATTCTTCCAGCCTAGACGCCAACATAGAGAAATCAAAGTCACCATCTCTTGTGCAATTTTATGAAAATCTATTTGAGTCTCCTGACGTAGATGCCTTTGCATCATGGTCTCGACCCATAATTGATTTTCCCTTCCTGTCTATGATTACTTCCTCTCATACCATGTGAAAATATTATCACTGCAACAACTGATTTATTTTATCTACTTATTTTCCCAATAAGTTATTTATGAAAATCCTTCAGTAAACATTAAAATAAATTTTGCTGCAAATATCACACCAAAATACAGAAACAAACACATGCACATGAATTAACACATCAACCCAGATATTTTGGACAAAAGTCCCCGAAAAAAACCAATGTGGGAAAACCGGCGCAGCAAGGGAGGATTTTATTATTCAGAAATTCTTCAATACAACATGGTGCCAAACTGGCTTACCCAACAGAGAGAAAATTCTTCAGCACTTCTCCCAGTCTCAGCGTCAGCCTGGCTGACCTTTGCATAGCTCCCAGACCTTCTGCGCCAGCGCCTGTCTCTCTGCATCAACACTGGGTCTCTCTGTGTTACCCACGCGGACCGTCCAGTGACTGTGCAATCTGCTGCTTCTGCGTCTGCCTCTCCAACCTCTGCATTGTTCCCCTGGTGCTGTTCCTGACTCTATGTTCCGTACTTGTTTCCTTCTGCTGCTCTCAAACAACTAGTTCGAATTTCTCAGCTAACCTCGCTCCAGAAATTGAACTGACTGGTCTCCCTCAATGTGTTCTCCAACTGACCCTCAAGCCTCTTCTTATACTTTTCCTGTTGATCCTTCAACGGTCGAGCTTAAATCTCTAATCAACGACTAAGATTAGATTAAGCTTGATCCATGACTTTTGGAACCTTCTAACCCAGTTTTATATTAATACCCATTAATATTTTATTTTTCCTAAGTTTAGACTTAGGAACTCCATTAAAAATATTAATTGTTTTAATATCTCCCGAACCGGTTAGAATCAACCCAAACCATTTCTGGGTCTTGGAGATCTCATGTGTTGTAGCCTCTCCACCAATTTTCATGGCTAAAGCACATCTGATGCTACCCCAAATCAACAAAAAGGTGGAAAAACAAAGGCCAAGGTAACTCATGTACCACGATTGCTCTCTCCTACATCTATACAACCATGTGTAAAACTCCCTCATTATAGCTACTCTTGTGCCATGGCATGTTGCTTAGAGCCTTTGCTGTTACCCCACTTTGTTCCACCATCATTTCACATGGCACCTTCCATTTAATGAATGTACCATCGACATGTTACTCCCTTAGAGGTTGAAACCACCTAATAGGATCCTTTGTTAACCTCCCTCTTGAACTTGGGAACACCTGTACATTATAAAGCCCACTTGGAAGGGCATGCCACTATGAAGTGTCTACTTGGGCCCTTGATTTTCAAGCTTATTTAATCTATTGCACTAATGAATTGTTGTACTAGAAAGTGAAAAGACGCCTTAGATCTTATACAGGATTGCAGGTGGGTCTTCATCTTGGGCTTGGCCTCCCTATACAAGATCCAAGACCTCTAGGTGTTCATGATGGCATTTGTAGGGTGAGAGTTGAGAGCCATGGGCCTCCACCACAACAGAGCATTGAATGCCATGCCAAGGGATTCTTCAACACCACCTATTTCTTGTTCATGCCCCAGCCATACGGAGATGATGATGCACTTGGACCACACAGCCCAGCCGGCCACATACTTGTACTAGACACTTACCAGTTGATCTAGGTCCTAGATGGGATTTTGTCTCACCCGGGAAGACATGGGAGGGATTGTATCATCATTCTAGCCCTAATTGATGGAGCATCGACATGTTTGATCCACTTGGAGACCCATGAGACCATTCAATATTCTCCACAGCCACTTGGGAACACCATAGATGTTTTGCTTGGAAACCAAGGGGCCAACCCCATGGTCATCATTATGAGAGCTCTCCTCTTCATCTTGGCACATGGAGGACTTATCTAGGCCTTCCAACGATCCTCTTGCACCATTATTCTATCATTTTGGCCTCATTAGGAAGGCTTGTTGAGTACTTTTTTGCTATTTGGTGGGCTTGTCACCAAGTGGATTATTGTTTTGCACAATAAAGTTGTTTTTAGGGGCCTATTAGTCTAATTAGACTAAATCAAATCCCTAAAGGCTCATGTAAATAGATGATGAATCTCATTTGTAGCTCATCATCATTTGGATTGGGATTTCTCTTGTAAAAAGAATTTAGACCTGTAATTGATGGACAAAATTGGATCTTGTTAATGCATTTTGATGTTTGGATTTTAGCTATTCTTTTCTTAGAGCTTCTAAATGCAAAAATGATGGATGGATATATTTTCCATACCTTGCAAGTGTTATTTTGATGATATTTCTTTGCTTTTGTTACATGATTAATGTATGAAATGTCTTGTCAATTTTTAATGTGCCCTAATTGGAAAGTGAATTCATGAAAACACTGGGATTTTGAAATATTGCATGCATTACATGTTAGGTATTGTGAATGAATGTTCCTAGAGGTTGGTCATGTTTGTTCCATCCTTAAAATTCCATCATTTCTTGCCACACAAAGCATAAATTCCTTTGTTGTTGGGTAGATGCCTCATTAGGCTTAGCAAAAAGCTGCATAGGACTCCGTGATAGAGCAAGGGTCCCTCATCAAGGCCTACCTTGACACCATTTCTCCCAATTGTTAAGGCATTGGGTCCTTATCCTAATTGATCACCGTAAAATATTTTCCTTTTGCTTTCTTTTATTTTCTTCCCTAACCCTACAAGGTCTCCTAGGGCCTAGTACGAAATGCATTAGGGTGGTCACTATTGATTTTGGGTAGCATCGGATGTGCTCTAGCTCCGAAATTTGGTGGAGGGGCTAGAACACATCAGATCTCCAAGAACTTGCAATCGTTTCGAGAAATTCCACCCAGATGAGGAGTTATTAAAATAATTAATATTTTTAATGGGTTCAAGCTAGATCTAATCTTAGCCATTGATTAGGAACTTAATCTCGGCCGTTGAATCGTCAACAGGAAAAGTATAAGAGGAGGCTTGAGGTTCAATTCGAGATACACTAAGTGATCAAAGAATTCGATTTTCTGGGGCGAGGTTTGCTAAGGAAATCAAGTTAGTGATTAAAGTTGCAGTGAGGGGTAGTTCAATAAGGGATTTTCATCCGAGGCTGAAGAATACATAGCTGAGAGGCAGCGCAGTGCCGGGAGTGACAGCGCTACCCCGAGAAGGGCTGACACAGAGGCCGTAAAGCTGATGTAGAGGAAGTAGAAGGCTAACACAGTGAGACGCAGAAGTCGCGGAAGGCTAACGCTAGGCCTCAAAGACAGTGCTGGGGAGATTCTTGTTGAGGTTTCTAAGTCTAACAATTAGAAAACCTCCATGTACTTTCTGATTTATTCCTTGCTACTTATTCTAATTAATTAACAAGTTATTTACCATGTAAATACTGAAAATAAACACAAGTACATGCTCAACACATTACAAATCATCGACTGAAGGAAACAGAAACAAGCACACAAATGACACCGTTATTTTTGGACTAATGTCCCCAAAAAAACCCAATGCAGGAAAACCGCTGCAATTATTTGAGGGTTTGATTTATTAAGCAGTTTCTTAATACAATCTAGGTTGCCAAATCTGGCTCACCCAATAGAGAAAAATCTCAGCAGTAGCACCTCTCCTTCGGAGACAGATGCTCCGGCTGAAACCCTGGATAAACACTCCGGCAACTCCTCAGCTCCAATCTACCCCATGAAAAAACCCAGCATCGGCCTCTTCTTCCCTCTACGTCAGCTTTCCCGGCAATTCCCAGCAATTCCGGTTGTTCCGGGTAGTTCTGGCTTTGCCCTCTACGTCTGCTTTCCTAGCAGTTCGGTTGTTCCCAACAATTCTGACTTTTGCCCTCTGTGTCAGCTTTCCCGGCAGTTCCAGTAGTTCTGGCTCTTCCTGGCAGTTTCAGCGTTTGCCCTTTACGTCAACTTTCCCGGCAGTTTCGGCTTCTACCCTCTGCATTTGCTTTCCTGGCAGTTCCGACAGTTCCCGGTAGTTCTGGTTGTTCCCAACAGTTCTAGCTTCTACCCTCTACTTCAGCTTTCTCGGAAGTTCTAGCAGTTCCCGGCAATTTCAGTTGTTCCCGCCAGTTCCAGCTTCTACCCTATGCGTTAGCTTTCCCGACTGTTATCGGTAGTTCCGGCTTCTGCCCTCTGTGTCAACTTTCCCGACTGCTATGTTGATCCTCCCGTCACTATCTTTGCCTCTCTACTTCTGTATTCATTGCCCCTCCCTCAGCTGCAACTCCAGATGACTCTCTCAACTTTCTCAACAAACCCAGCCCCAGAAAGACGAAATCTTGATCTCTTGGTGTGTTCTCCAGGTGACCCTCAAGCCTCCTCTTATACATTTCTCATTGACAAATCAACGGTTGAGATTAAGTCCCTAATTAACGACTAACATTAGATTTGGCTTGATCCATGACTTTTGGACCATTCTAACACAGTTTTATCTTAATTCACATTAATATTTTAATTTCCCTAAGTTTAGACTTAGGGACTCCATTAAAAATATTAATTATTTTAATATCTCCCAAACTATTTAGAATCTACCCAAACCCTTTTTAGGTATTGGAGATCTCATGTGCCTTAGCCTCTCCACCAAATTTTGTGGATAGAACACATCCGATGCTACCCCAAATCAACACTCCCTCTTAACGAGGACTGCTCTCGCAATACTCCTTACTGAGTATTACTCTGATCATCCGACATCGGTTCTTGATGCTAGGCCTGCTGCCCATCATCTGTAATATTGCATCTCGTACTGCCACCCATGGCTCTGCTACTGCCACTGCTGCATCTGTACGACAACTCCCTCTACATCCATGCTGCTGCCCATGGCCCTAGCACTGCCACTGCTGCGTCTACACTGCATCCCCTTTCATCATGCTGCATCGTGTTGCCCATAGCACCACCATTCCTAATTGTTGCACTACAACTCAATGACTGAGAAGTAAGTAACTAATCTCCCAACTCTGACATCTCTGTCAGACTAGAGACACTCCTGATGTTGAAGCTCCCTCTGTCGTTGACAAGTGCTCCCTCTCTGACCTCTGCACTGCTGCAACAACTCCCTGTATCTATCAGCATTGCACACCTCTCTGTGCCATCCTTCACTAGTGAAACACTCCCATGCCTCCTGCACTATAGCTCCCTCTGCCGCTCCATCCTGATCTGTCTCTACTGACATCTACCAATCCTGCTACTCCTCTTCGAGGCTCCCGTAGCCAGGTATAATCCAAGAGGTTGGGTACCTCGAGGATCCTACCCCTCATCTTCTGTAGTCCTCTTGACTACAACTCAATGTCTCCCCACTCTCGCTCAAGTGGTGTGTGTGCACTCATGGCACAGTCATCGTTTGTCTCCACTTCCTTCTCTGCCCTTGCTAGCATTGCCTTGGTCTCAAAAGCCTCTCCCTTGCTCTTCTTCCTTGGACACTGGGTCACATAATGACCCAGCGCCCCACAGTGGAAGCATTTGACCTTGGAGAGGTCCTTCTTCCGCTTTTCTTGCTTACCCTCAGATGCTAGGGCAGCATCCACCTCCTCATATTTCTTGATTTTGATCCCCTTGCTGCTACTTCCCGTCTTGGTCACGCTCCTGATCTCTTCTTGGCTAAGAGTCGTCCACATTTCCTCCCAATCTGGAAGGGTCGCCATGCCCAGTGTGCGCTAGACAAACACCTCCCAGTCTTCTGAGACTGCATTCAAGGTTGTTCTCACCGTCAACTCTAGATCTGGTGTGGCCCCTATGGAAGTCAACTGATCTCGAATCTCCTTCAATCGACCAAGGAAGGTGTCGATCTATTCTCACTTCTGCATCTGGTATGACCGCCGCTGATTTTCTAGGAGCATCTTCCTCTTCACGTAAGTATGCTAATACAACTTGGTTAGGGCCTCCCACATCTCCCTTGTCGTATTCTTCTCAGCAATATGTGGTACTATATGATCCTTGACCCCGCCAAGAATGATACTCTTGGCCCTCACCATTGCTTCCTCATACTCGTCATTGTCAGTTGGGTCAACTGGGACCGCTATCGTCTTCAAGGTGAAGTGCTTGACACAATTTCTATCAAGTACGGATAAGATTTTGGCCTTCTAGACTACCACGTTTAAGGCTCCATCCAGTTTGTCCTAGTCTCTTACTCCGTGTAGTTCCATTCCGCTACTCTTCTACTCCCTTTGAGCCTCGATTTCCCTCCTAGAAATCCTTCTGCCGATGTCGAGATGCCCGCTACTCTGATCGTTTGTGCAAACGCACCACTGATCCAGATTTCTCGGCTAGAAACCCTCGGTAGCAACTCCCTCCTCCTTGGCCTTGCCCTATTAGGTAATGTTCTGACAACAATACCCCACCAACTCCACTCTGCAACTTATCCACAGCCTCCTAAACCCCAGCAACCTGAAGGTGAGAGCTCCTAGGCTTTGTGCAGTCCCAGCACCACCAAACTAGCTCCCTAAGCCAACTACGTCGGCCCTCCTAGCTTCTGTGTGGCTTTGCGTGAGCCTATCTTTGCCTCCCTCAGCCTCTGCATAGCCTCTTCTTGGCCCGAACTTGATGACGCAAGCGCTACGTCACCCCTAATTTGTTGTTTTGCTACTAGGAACAACTTTTGTCACTCGGGACCACTGTTTTCTGTTGTTGTTGCTCTGCTCGATTGATGTCCTCAGTTCTCCTGTGATCTCCAACCACCCTCTGATA
>APFE030666659.1:0-13456 GCA_000404065.3 Pinus taeda | reverse complement strand
TAAAAACACAAACTGAATGTCTCATATTCTTTGCCTGTCACTCCAGTGATCTCCCCACTGTAATCCAGCCATCACTTGAGAAAAAAGGAGAAGTTTTAAAAGGGAAAATTCATGTACGTGCTATATGGTCCAGCAAATTTCCATGATACTGACCCTCTAAAATAGCGCTTGTTGAAACCAAAAGACAGCACAAGACTTTATCCCCGTACAGAACATGAGTAGCTTTGTACCACTTTAAGTCTATTAAATCATAAACTATAAGCAAGGCCATTTTTTTGGGAGCGTGGGGAAACATCCCCTCAGGGAAGGGAAACGTTTCCCTGGCACGTCCCCCTGAGTTTCCTCCATTTTGGGAGCGTGGGGAAAAGTCCCCTACTCGTCCCCAAGTCCCCGGAGCGCGGGGGAGCGAGGAAACTAGACCCCTAGGGGGGGGGGGACGAGTCCCCGTGGAACACTGAGTATTACCAGTCTGACTTGGCAGTTAGGGTTTCTAGACAGGCATGGCATACTAGGGGCTACGCTTTTGAGGACAGATTGGAGGGTGCGCCCAACTATTGCCCTTGGAGAGAAAAGATTAGCGTGGTGCTTGAGGAGCAGAGCGTTTGGGAGTTTGTGGACGATGTCCCAACTTTGCCCACAGATCCTCAGTAGTTGGCTCAGCAAAGCAAGAAAGATGACAAGGCAAGGAGAATCTTGTTGGAGGGAGTCAAAGACCGTTGAAGGAAATGTAAGTTGGTTCAGTCTTTATAAATGTACTTATTCAGGAAAAGAAATATTATTTTTATAATATATGTCAATGAGTTTCTTGCTCATTGAAATAGGTCTAGCACATGTTAAGTGCTATAGGTGAGTCAAATAGTCAAAAGGAAATGTTGAAGGCCTTAAGGGCATGTTACACCATGTATTAGGGTCAAGAGAATACCTCCAAGCAAAGTCAAGTCCCCTCCTATGCCACCATCAAAGAAACTCCTTCAAGCATGTTACACCACTAAAGAAGCCGTCTGAAGCAAGTACAACAAGTCGGCGTTCTAGTCAGCCTAAAAGAAGGGACAATCCTCTATATATAGAGGTTGTCCACTCCACCAAAACGCACTCACTTACCTCTGAAATCGGCACAGCAAAATCAGCAAGTAAAGGGTGAAAAAGAGATGAGAAAAGGAGCCTCTAGTGCACCATCAAAGGAAGGAAGAACATCGAATCTTAAAGGACTGTTTCTAGGGCAACCTACAGTCACATGTGTGAGGACAGGGAAGGCTGCCTGTGGTCATAACAACAGAAACCCACAGTTGGCATATCTCTCTAATTAGGCTAGGAAACTAGACCTACAAGGTCTCCCAATCAAGCGAAGGAATAAAATAGCTTACCATATCAAGGAAATCACCACACATGTGGAAATCTAGGGCTGCAGGACAGTCATATCAAATCTGCACCTACACCTTGAAGAAAGAGCTCATTTGGTCAAGTAGAAGAAAGGGATCATCAGAAGAAAAGGGACTTTTCAAAAGGTGTCTCTTCTATAGCAAGTGCAACAAGGTCTATCAACAATTGAGAGAAGAACGAAGTGCCGGAAGAAGGAGGTCGAAGTGCCAGAAGGAGGAAGTGTTGAAGAAACAAAGTGCCAGAAGGACTTGACTTGTGCTTGGAGGATATTCAAGTCAGGGGTCTAGGGTTTGGCATTGATCAATAAGAAGCTTCAATAAGAGAAACTTACTAAAGGGTTTTCCTCTCAAGAGGAGAGGTTTTGGCCCTGGAAGAGAGCCAACATCTTGTGTTCTTGTTCTTATCTTTTGATAGCAGTTTGATGAAGTACACACACATGCATTAATAATAATAAGAAGAAGATTAAGCTAACAAGAAAAAGTAAAAAGACTCTACAAATTGTTATCAAGTAATGAAGAATCACACTACACTTATTTCCCCTAGATTCTTCAACATGGTATCAGAACAAAGGTGACACATCAAGGAAAGGGAAACTCAAGAGCACTCATCAAGGAAAGGCATCTACAAGGTTGAAGAATCAAGCCAAATCTACTCAAGGAAAAGAAGGCCTACCATAGCAAGAAGAAGAGCCTTACACAAAGGCACCTATAAAGAAGAGCAGATCAAAGAGGGATCTACATTATCTACAAGTCACCAAACAAATCTCTTCATCCAACAAGTCCACTTGGAGAAGGCAACTTGAAGAACATCAAGATCCTAGGAAGGCAAGCCATCAAGTCTTCAAGGGGAAAGCAAATCCACTAAATCTCAAAATCTATCAAGTAAGTATATGTCCCCTTCTAAATATACATCAATGTCTTTTTGCAAGGAAAGCAACAAATTGGTAGGTACCAATAACTTTCTTACATGGAAGAAGAGGACTGATTTACTTCTCAAGGAGAATGAACTCCTAGAACATGTCAAAGGGAATATCACTATCCTTGCTAAGGAACAAACTCAAGCCTTAGCTAAGTACAATAAGGATGAGACAAGAGCTCAAAGGATTCTAATAGAATCAATCAAAGACTCTCTCATTCCTTATGTCTCCAAATTTGAAACATAATTTTTTTTTATGATAAGCTAGTAGAGCTATTCTCGGTATCCACAATCAGAGAAGTAATATCTCTAAGGAATGAATTGTACAAGATGAAGATAACAAAGGAAGGAATAGCTCCCTACTTCATGAAAATCTCTGAAATGAGAGATCAACTTCAAGAGCTTGGGGAAGTCATGTCTGACAGAGATGACAACTGGAGTACTCAATGCTCTACCTGAGGATTGGGGCAACTTCACATCAAGCATATATGCCAAAAAGGAAGCAACCACACTCAGTGAAATGTGGTCTCTATGCAGGACAAAAGAAACCAGACTTAAAGCAAAGGAATATGTGGGATCAAATGAGCAAGCATTTGCTACCATGGCCAAGAGAAAGGGAAAATTTGGCAAATTTGGTCCACGAAGAACAAACAACAAGGACATGTCCAAAATCCAATGTTTTGGATGCTAAGAATATGGACACTACAAAAGGAATTGTCCTAAGCTTAAGAAGGACAATAACAACAAAAGAAAGAGGGAATAAGCTCACATGACTCAAGAGGTGAAAGAAAAAGAAAAGAAGCTAAAGAAGGAAGATCCTCCGGATCTCTACTATGAGTAGGTCAAACTCTTTACTTCAAATCTTCTTTCAAAATTTTGAGTAGGATAGGAGCATATAGGAATAGAATATAAAACTGCATAGCTAGAAACATCTTCTAGAATCTAGAAGCATGGAGTACATGGAGTTCTAGATACTCATGTAGGAAGAACATTTATAGATAAGAACAAAATGCATGGTCAAAAATATCTTCTAGAATATAGGAGCATGGTAGATATAGCTCAAGATATTCATATAGAAGAAGCATACCTAGTATAGGACTTCATCCATGATAAATTGATCATGACTAAGAATCTTAGAAGACCTCCATCATCAAAAGAAAAGAAACATTTGCAAGGCAAAGGTCTTTAAGATCCAATGATGGAATTTTCAAAAGAAGGTTCATGAACCAAAGCAGGTGTCTCATTGGGAATCTCATTCATGGGATTCAAGAAAAGGATGATATGTAGGCAAGCTAAGATGAAGCAAGAAGGGCCACATCAAGGACAACCAAATGAAGCTAAGATGATGAAAGGAGAATCAAGATGAGGTATGTATGCATCAAAGTTTAGTCACGTTATCATTTGTATATTATTGAGTCATGGGAATAGTTCTATAACATGATCAAGTGGGAAAGAATCTCTTTCACCAATGACATGCTCGAAGGCATGTACTACAATGCAATAAAGGTCAACAAAAGGATATGCTCACATAAGGAGTATAAGATTGCTGACTAAGAAGCAAGAAGAAATGTTGACTAGTCCACGAAGCAAGCAATGAAGAAGTGCTCTCGAGGAGCATAAGGTGGTTGACCAATTTATCCAAAGAGAAGCAAATGCAGAAAGAGATCAAGCATGTGAAGAACACCATGATCACCGAGAATCACTATCTAACAAGATACTTTGAAGATATCTCCCGAAAGAACGCAGGACAACTCTGACAAAGAGAGGAAGGAAGGACCCTTGACACCTATGAAGGCCTTAGAGATATGAAAGATGCAGATAACTGATTCTACTCTACGAAGATGTCGTAATGAAGAAGCCATCCAACAAAAGAAAAAGCAATGTTAGGATGAAGTCATGATGGGCTACTAGGTTGAAGCATGTAAACAAGCAAGTACAACGAAGCATTCATGAGAAGAGTATTTCAAAGCATGGAAAGATGACAAAGGAGTAGCCAAATGATAAGAAACCTTGATGTATGGCAAGAAAGCCACTTTCCACGAAGGAAGCAATGACATGACAAACCAAGAAGGAAAGTGATCAATGGATGGTGCCCTACCTAGAAGAAGCTTGAACAAAGACTTCATGACATCAAAGAAAGGAAAGAGATCAAGTAGCTGAAGGACCCATGAAGAAGAAGTTGTTGATGAATGAAAGAGTCCCTAGTTAAGAGGGAGCTCTGACAAGTGCTTGATCAAGAGGGAGTTTTGGATCACCCCTGATTACAAAGGAGTGACAATTGTGTTTTTCCATTTCATGGGTCATGCACTAAACCAGGACTAACAACCGTAAGTTTAGATGAAGGCCATGAATGGAAATGTAGACACAAGATAGACACAACATTCTTGTCTTCACTTGGGAAGAAAGAATGGGAGGATTGGGTAATCATTTGGCATGTGATACTCTTTGAGGATGTGTTGGGCATCCAAGACAAGAGTAGGCAAGAGGACTGATATTCTTTGAGGGTTGGGAACCAATGACAAGAATAGTCCTAGAAGGTCGTACTCAGAAAACACTTGGGAGGGTATGTACCTTGAGAGACAATGGTAAATGTGTCTATAAATCATTGGTCTCGCCAGCATTGTAGCTCATGATATCATGAAGAGATGGAGTTGTTAGTCAAGGCCTTGCACTATGACAATGCTGATTGATATGATGCTATAACAAATGGATTGCAAATCCGGTTTCTCTTATGTGAATTCTTCAGAAATTGATAATAGCCGAACACCTTGTAATATTGTATGAAACCTCCCTAGTTAAGAGGGAGTGTTGAAGGAACTGTAACTAGGATCGGTCTTCATAAATGTACTTTTGATATTTGTACTTATTCAAGAAAAGAAATGTTATTTTTATAATAATAATTAATAATAATACTATTTTTAAGGTCACAGCCAAGCCAGACACCAAATTGGTGTATGAGACCCCCTTGTTTGTGGGACAAGGGACCCACCTCCACGCAACGATTTCACTGCTAAGTCTACGAAGGCATACATACTCTACCCCCCTCTGGTTTTGAACTTGTGACCTCTTAGGAGGAAACACATGTTCTTAACCATTAAGCCCACTCAAGCTGTATAATATATGTCAATGAGTTTCATGCTCATTGAAATAGGTCTAGCACATGTTAAGTGCTATAGGTGAGTCAAATAGTCAAAAGGAAATGTTGAAGGCCTTAAGGGCATGTTACACCATGTATTAGGGTTAAGAGAATACCTCCAAGCAAAGTCAAGTCCCCTCCTATGCAAAGGCACCATCAAAGAAGCTCCTTCAAGCATGTTACACCACCAAAGACGCCATCCGAAGCAAGCACAACAAGTTGGCTTGCAAACTGTCCTCAAGTCGGCCTAAAAGGAGTGACAATCCTCTATATATAGAGGCTGTCCACTCCACCAAAATGCACACACTTACCTCTGAAATCAGCACAACAAAATGAGCAAGTAAAGGATGAAAAAGAGACAAGAAAAGGAGCCTCTAGTGCACCATCGAAGGAAGGAAGAACCCCGAATCTTAAAGGATTGTTTCACAATCACACATGTGAGGATAGGGAAGGCTGCCTGCGATCTTAACAATAGAAAACCACAGTTGGCATATCTTTCTAATTGAGTTAGGAAACTAGACCTATAAGGTCTCCTAATAAAGTGAAGGAGAAGGACACTCAAGCGAAGGAAGAAAAGAGCTTACCATATCAAGGAAATCACCACACGTGCGGAAATCTAGCACTACAAGACAGTCATATCAAGTCTGCACCTACACCTTAAAGAAAGAGCTCTTTTGTTTAAGTAGAAGAAAGGGATCATCACAAGAAAAGGGACTTATCAAAAGGTGTTTCTTCTAGAGCAAGTGCAACAAGGTCTATCAACAATTGAGAGAAGAACGAAATGCTGGAAGGAGGTCAAAGTGCCGGAAGGAGGAAGTGTCGAAGAAACAAAGTGCTAGAAGGACTTGACTTGTGCTTGGAGGATATTCAAGTCAGGGGTCTAGGGTTTGGCATTGATCAATAAGAAGCTTCAATAAGATAAACTTACTAAAGGGTTTTCCTCTCAAGAGAAGAGAGGTTTTGGCCTTGGAAGACAGCCAACATCTTGTGTTTTGTTCTTATGTTTTGATAGTAGTTTGATGAAGTACACACACATGCATTAATAATAATAAGAAGAAGATTAAGCTAACAAGAAAAAATATAAAGACTCCACAAATTGTTATCAAGTAACGAAGAATCACACTTTACTTCCTTGCCCTAGATTCTTCAACAAAGACCACATCATTCCCCATTTGGATGGGAAAAAGACAACCAAGGCAATGCGTGCGACCATTGTTGGTCTCTATTAGAGTACTGGTGAGACCAGAAAAATGATGTTGAAAGGTAAACTAAGGACTATTAGAATGACCAAGTCAGACACTGTGGTGTCTTACCTCACCGAGTTCTCCCAAGTAAGAGATGAATTAGCGGGAGTCGGCGAAACAACTCCAGATACAGATTTGGTGCATTTTGCCCTAATGGGTTTCACCAAACCTTGGGAGTCTTTTGTGAATGGAGTATGTGCCAAGGAGAAGCTTTCAGATTGGTAGTGACTTTGAGCCTTAAAGGAATTAGCATAGGGCTAGTTGAGAGTTGGTAAGGTTCTGTGTTGGGTGCTAGAGCAAGGACAACTACAACAGGTGTAAAGGGTTACACAGGTTTGAGCAGGTGCCACAACCAAGGGAAGATTGTGTGGGTAGTCCACTAAAGGAACAACTGGACAGTGTATTGAGGGGCAGTTGAGAGCTTGATGGACTCAACCTCAACTGAAGAAGACAAGAGACATTTGTCTTGTATTTTGCATTTTTTTACAAGGATTATAAAGGGCTTGTTAAGGGATAAATAAGATTTAAGTTTTGGGTATTAAATTGTGTGATTTGTGTATGATCTAATCCTTGGTGTATTTTTTGCTGTGCAAGTTGTTTTTTAAAGTTAGGCATTTCAGTGTGTTTATGTTTTTTGTTTTGCGAAACTGCCAAAACATAGATCAAACCTGGGGTGAATGGATTTCTAACATGGTATCAAAGCACTTTGAAGAGAAGTTGGATCAGAGATTGCACAGGTGATAGCTCTAAGAGGGAGCTAAAGTGACTGTTTGCAGGTGGCAATAGTCTTGAAGACCTACTGTAGATTTGACAGCAAGTAACGGCCTAGTAGAGACAACGGAGAAGGTTCTAGAGACTTAGAGGGAGTCAGGTTTTAGAGGGAGTTCACAGATTCAGAGGGAGAGTCAACAACCCCAAAAGGGTGTTCCTTCAGATGGAAGAAAGGAGTCTTACAAAGCCGACAAGAAGGTGTCATGGTTTGGCTTAAAGACCATGCAGGATAAGGAGAAGCAGGAGGCTTCTAGTAGCAAGGTAACTTCCAAGAAGGGTTTAACTCTTACGACAATTTTTGCTTTAGTGATGGAAGAAGAAGCTTATGATGAGTGTTGGAGAGCAGCTGCGGAAGAGGGCTATGTTCTAGTATGGGAAACAAAGAGACTTGTAGGGAATGGAAGTGCCTTCCTCACTAAGCGAGAGTGTTGAAATTTGGTAGCATCAGGAGGTACTTTCACTTGCCCTTGGTGCTAGGCTTGTGAGGGAGAAATGCTCATAATATTAGATTTTATGAGTGTGAGTTTAGATCCATGGCATTTTGATGACCTATGGTATTGGATCTTGTGGAAAAATATAAATAAGAATCAAATGGAGAAGCTTAAAGGAAATCATGGAGAAGAGAATAATGTAGCATTCTTATTGATGGGGAAACCGCAAACCTACATTTAAGGCATCTTTTCTATGGTGAAAAGGGCCAGGGTTTTCAAATCTCCTAAGGCAAGAAGGATGATGCTAGATTAAAATTTAGGAGAATTTTGAGTTTGTGTTTTGGTTCTGCTTGTAGGTGAAAAGATCAAGGGAAGGCTAGGCTAAAGGAAGTGTCGTAGTCGCAGGAGATAGGAGGACAAAGGATAGGTTGGATCTTGTCTAGGGTAATCGCTGGCTGTTTTGGTGACTGCTGGAAGGATATCGTGGTCAAAGGAAGTCATTTGAGCCTCTATGGAAGGTCTGTTGGACAAGAAGGTTGCCAGGATTGCCGTTGATGAGTTTAGGGCTTGTGTAAGGCAGTGGATTGTAGAAGAAAAAGGTAGGGATGAGGGCTATTCCCTAGATATAGGCTTGGTGGCAATTCACAGCAGAGGGAATAAGGTCGAGGTTTGTGGAACAAGAGGCAACAGACTTATTGGGTGATGGTAGACTAGAAGAGACCATCTGCAACCTGGGAAGAGCAGTCCACTGGTGAAGGGAGGTTGGTGGCCTGGACATGTTGCTATGTCTCCTGTGCAGGAAAACAAGCTATAAAATTGTGGTTTCTTTATGCTAACAGACCAACGACCAAGGGTTTAAGAGGGCTTGGAAAGCCCTAGGTAGATCACAACAAAAATACTAAGGAGGCCGAAGCTTAAAGGAATGAGCCTAGGGCTAGTTGAGAGCTAGTAAGGTTCTGTGGTGGACGCTGGAGCAAGGACAACTACAACAGGTATAAAGGGTTACACAAGCTTGAGCGGGTGTTACAACTAAGGGAAGGTTGTGTGGACAGTCCACTAAAGGAATGACTTGACACTATGTTGAAGGGCAATTGAGCACTGGAAGGGCTCAACCTTAGCCTAGAAAGACAAGAGACATTCGTCTTGTGTTTTTGCATTTTTGCATAGGGTTTATAATGGGCCACTTTCCATAGTTTGGGAACCCTTGTATTTCTTGCTAAAGGACTAATAAGATTTCAGTTTTGGGCATTAAATTGCGTGTTTTGTGTATGATCTAATTGCTGGGTATTTTCCGCTGTGCAAACTGTTTTTTAAAAGCTAGGCATTTCAGTGTGTTTATGTTTTTTGTTTTGTGAAATTGCCAAAACATAGACCAGACCTAGGGTGCATGGATTTTTATTTTATTGATTTTAATTAATGTGCTTTCCCTAAGTTAGAATTAAGAAAATTATAAAAACAAATTACTCAATTAATTGAGGTTAATTAAGCAAATTTCCTAAGTGAGAATTGGGATGACTCCTTGAACAAACCTCTCATGTTTAAGAGATCAACATCATTAGGGACAAAAACCATTAAAGCATCGCAATGGATCATATCTAATGCTATGGACATAGGAATACTTCACACAAGACTTACGTTCAAATGTCTAACTAGCTCAAGATTTGTAATCACGTTACCTCACTTGTGTTTGGGATGATTAGGTCAACAACCCTATTAGGTGTTTCCGACCCCCAAGGGGAATGACATGTCCTAGTTAGACTAGTTAGACCCATTAATCTATAGGTGAAGGGAGGGTTTCCCCTCAACCCCACAATCCTCACTGGAGTAAAACTATCTTCAAGTTTAAAACCAACATATCTATACTTGGAATTTCCAACAGCCAAGATAACCCAAGAAAACAGAAGACAAAGATGGAGAACTTGACATAAAATAAGCCCTTAACTTCATCCTCGCAAATGATCTTCAACTAGGCTTAGAGGGGATTCCCCATTAATCTAACTATCATTTATTACTTCCAGGTGGTTTTGTTAGATTGAAACAATAAACGACAGACATAGTCTCAGTATGTAGCATATGGGAGAAGGGTGAGATCTAGGTGTTCACCTCAACTCCCCCTCTTTATGAGACAAACAATGATCTTTGAGACCGACTCATAGATGCAATACCATGCCTCAGTTGACCTATTCTTAGAGAGTCAAAGTGTTGATAAATCTAGATGCTTGTAGATTAGGGTGGATTTCTCTAACTTGCTAATTACTTGTGAATGTTTGTTAGCTTCTTATTACATTTTATGTTCTCTTCTTCATCAAGCAATTATCAAAATACAAAACATGAAGATCATAGAACACAAAGATGGAGGCTCCAAGCTAGGGCAAAAACCCCACAAGGGGAAAACCCAAGAAAAATCCTCCTTTTATAGAATCAGATCAAAGTGAGATATCCAAGACCCAAGACCAAGACCAATACCGCCATAAAGACCTAATTCGACCCTCCTTCAATCCATCTCTAACAGATCGTAGTCAACAGAGGTCAATGCTGGTCAAATCTTAGAAATTTGGTCATCTCCTGAAATTTCGGGCTTGCAACATCACAAAATCTGCCTCAGAAAACTTGCACGTGTGAACATAATTAAGGCACAAATAATCTTGTTTTTCTCTCCTTTGAATTTGTTCTCTCTTTCCTTTGTGTTGAAAATATAACTAGTTTCAGTCTTCATAATTGTTGTTGTACTCATTTCAATATGTATCCTACGTAATAAAAAAGAAAAGAAAAGAAAAGCTATTATTATTAAGGCATGGGTTTCATGCTCTTTATTGATGGTCTTCTAGGTAAAAGCATGTTCTTCATGCTTCTAGGGTTTATTAGGTCTTAAGATTTATTGTTATGATTCAAAGGAGTCAACATCATGTTTATAAGATTATTTTGGGCAAAATGTATTTATAAAAAGAACTATTTTTGAGTCTAGAATGTCCTGGAATCTCCTAAAGTACAAGTCGGCCCTGGAAACATCAAGTCGGCTTAAAGGAGGGAATTCGACCCCTTGAGAAGGGCTATATAAAGGAGCAATTTGACCTCATTCAATGAAGCAAAATTCAAGCATCACATTTGAAGTTTCTACTGAAGGTACAAAACTGGGTGCGGAACAGGCCGAAGGTACAAAATCGGGTGTGGAATAGGCCGAAGGTACAATACTGGGTGCGGAATAGGCCAAAGGTACAAAACTGGGTGTGGAATAGGCCAAAGGTACAAAACTAGGTGTGAAACAGGATGAAGGTACAAAACTGAGTGCAGAACAGGCCAAAGTTACAAAACTGGCTGAAGATGCAGAATAGGCTGAAGGTACAAAACTAGGTGCAAAACATGCTGAAGATACAGAATAGGCTGAAGATACAAAATAGGGCGAAGGTGTAAAACTTAGGTATTAGACTGAAGAGTCAAAGTGGTTGTGCAAATTGTAGGGTTGAGGCTAGCTGGTCGAAATTGCAGCTGGTTGGTGCAGGCTCAAGGAAGGACTTGGTGGAAGGGCTGACCTGGTACTTGGAGGACTTGGTCTAGGGTTGGGTCTTTGTATCTCATTCAAAGCGGATTCTAAGAAGAGGAGTTTTTTCGGGATTTTCCCCTTGGAGGGGTTCTGTTCGGACTGAGAGCCTAATTTCTGTCAATGTTTTAAAACTCCGACTCTGGTTTTGTCATGTCCCTTCTCAAACACATTTGTAACAGGGTGTTTCCACACATTTTTGCACAATTTTGGCTATAAGGGAAAGAACCCAGCATTTTTGACTTAGGGACTTAGGAGGAAATTCGACTTAATTTGTTTGCTAGTGGAAGGTGGGGGCCACCCACATGGGAATTCGAACTAGGCCATTCAAATGGCTTGGATGGAATTCAAAGTGCTGGATGGAGGGACCCACATGAGGCAAGGAAGGCCCAGAAAGATAAAAGGAGGAGAGTGCTCTCATTTGGATTCATTCTTACGCCTTGCAATCAAAATTACTTGACTGTTCGCTTTGTTGTTTAGCTGAGTCAACCGACTGTTTAGCCACGAATCCCTCAAGCAGGAGATTCAACCTCTACTTCGGGGGACCATCCGTGCCTGCCCTGGAGAGGCAGATCCATAAGTATTTCAGGAGTTCCGGGAGTGTGTGACAGCACTACCATTCAACCACAACAGGGAGTGCGTATTTTTGGCTAGTTGGAGAATATGCAGGGGGAGTTTGGAGCTATCAATGATCAAGCATTTGCTGGGAGAGTTAGAGGATTAGGAGAGCAACAAAGGGCCAACCTTTCTTGTGAGTTTTGGAGCCAGTAGAGCCAACATCCCAGCAGTTCGATTTACAGTTACCTGGGCCTGCGCAGAAAGCCATCACTAGGTTCACGTGGGAGTTAGAGGAAGGAATTGTAGAGCCGGAGCTGGTCAGGAGAAGTAGGAGATCACTTGGAGGGCCATTTGAGGAGGATTGCTGGAGTTGGGAGAGCAGAGATTGACAAGAGCAGTCACAATAACAAAATCTGAAATTGGAGGAGGGCCAAGCTGTGAAGGGTCAATTTTTGAAGGTTGGAACCAAGGGAAACCCTTTTTGGGTTTTGGGCAAGGATCACACTCCTAATTTTATAGAATTTTCTGGGCAGATCTAAGGGGTCAAACACGGTCCCAACTCAGCCAATAGTTAGAGGAGTTGAGGGGAATTTGGGCCAAAATTCCGAGTTCAACATTTGGCCAATTCCTTCGTGGGTTTTTCTGGGTTTAGGCCAAGGAGCAAGGAGTTGAAATCTCATAATTTTCTGAGCACGAGAAGCAGTGATTCTAGCCCTTCAAAGTCAGCAAACAAAGTAGTTTTCTGGGGCAGCGCTGTTCAATTTGGTGCAACAATCGTAGCAGCCTTCAGTTCAACATTTTCTCACCTGGGTTTTGTCATGCTTGTCCATTGAGACAAGCCCAGGTTCACCATTCTATTTTACTATTGTATTTACTGCTGAAGAAGTAATAAAATGGCTCAACAGTTCTCTATTTCCATTGTTTCCATGGCTGCTTAATGTATATTTCGTTTTTCAGATTGCTGGATTGTTTGCATGCTTTGTATATCACTTACATTCCTATTTAGGAACATTATAGTGGTATCAGAGCCATGATCTTGGCCAGCTGTGGGGTAGCCATCTAGATCATGGAAGATTTGGGCATGCATGCACAGTGACGGGCTAAACCATAGACAACTTATGGCTCAAAGAAGATTTAGTATGTAGGAATTTTGCCATTTGGGGTGGAATCTGTTGGAATGATGAGAGATTGGCCCAGTTGAGGAAGGTGTCGGACCAAATCCATTCTCATCCTTATAGCAGAGACACTAGTGGTGCACAGGCTGTGGGGGTGCAACCAGGGTTGGAATTTGACGGGCAAAATGCCCGTCACAAGGCATTTTGACTGTATTTCACGTTTAAAAATTTTAAAAAGCCGTTTTTTGTGATGGGCTTTCAAAGTTCTAAAACGTATTTTGTACTGTTCACTTTTTTGCAAAAACGTCATTACTACCCTCTCAAACAACAGTGTTATAAAGAAGTGCAGTAATATTTGGAATTCTCTA
>APFE030666658.1:0-30948 GCA_000404065.3 Pinus taeda | reverse complement strand
TATATATATATATGGCGTGGATTCACATGAAACGTCGATCGCCGATATGCGATCGGCAACAGACCATCGGCGATGAACCATATCGGCAGCGCACATGTATGTTTGTTTTGTCATAGCGATACGCCGATTGGCAAAATCGCAGTCGGCCAAACTAATCGGGGGCACACTTATGCGTTGTTTTGATACACGACTCCCCTCCCGACTGCGATATCGCATCGGAGGGGGCCCAATAGAACCCTTTTGCAATTGGAGCATGGCCCAAGGTAAGTGATGCGGGCTTTTATGATCGGAAGCAGAATTTTTTATGTTTGAAGGGATTTTCAAGGCATGGGAAGGGGTCTGAAATGCATGAAAAGATGGTTTGAGGGGGGAAATGAGGGTTCTTGCTAAGTTTCAGATAAACTTAGCAATTCCCAAGTGTATTTATGGTTATATTTCAACTTGGGGAAGGGAATAAGTATATAGGGGAGTTATTAACATAGTTTTAGTAGATGGAAAGAGAGATAGATAGGGAGTTACATAGTAGAGTTAGCAGTCAACATGACAATGATGAGAAAAAGCGCTAAGTATGTAAATCTTAGGCTATCAACGAGAAGTAAGAGTTGTGGGGGAAGTATGGACTTTCCTTGAGTAAAGCAGATCTTTACCAAGGCTACTAATATGAAGAATTATGAATCTGAGAGGTATCAAGTAGATCTTGACTTCTTTAGGGGAAGTTAGTGAATGATTTGGGGAAGAGGAAGAAGGGGGGAGTTAGACATGCCTCGCTTGAAGTCCTTTAAATGGAAAACTCCTCCAACTTGTGATCTAAATAGATATGACACTTTGAAAACATGAAATGGATCACATAGCTTGATTTCTGCAACCACAAAGCTACTTACCCAACCTACTTACCTAGCATTTTTTCTTCTTTTGGTTTGGGTGCACCTGAATTAGCAAACCCAGCTTTTCAACCTTTTCTCTCTGTCCTCCTATCTACATCTGCACTTATTTCATCCAGGGGCTCAGATTAGGCTGTTGAGCACCCTTGCTTCTCTACCTATCTAAGAATCTGCCAAGATTAAGCTGTTTGGACAGATAAAGATTCTCTATATTCTACAACAGGAAATTGAAACCTAGGGAGACCAAGATTAAGCTGTTTGGACCTCCCTTTAACTGAAAATTCTTCAAAAATGGAAAAGCACATCAAAATTGGAATACAGCAGTGGCATTTAGGCTAGCGCACTCGCATGTCATCCTTCCTTGGCCTTTTTTAGCAAATATGGAGCATTGCAGTATGCATAGTACGACATATTTGGCATGTAAAAATGTCGATCATGAAAGATGAATAACCTGCTGCAGCAGGAGGCTAACACACTAGTTGATGGTACGTCACCAACATGATCTCCAGAGGTTGATGACATGGGATGATGTGAACGGGATGACCATTCTTCTAATATCTAAGGAGTATCAGGACAATTTCGAAGAAGATGGTCTCCTGCACAAAGTTTGCATGGATATCGAACTTTGTGAGGCTTAATGGACGATTTCTCATCAGATTTTGCATTCAAAGCAACGATTACTTGGTTGCCCCTCTGCTGAATTTGCTTCTTCTTCTTAGCCACCTGGTTACTAGTACCAATAATTTCACTAGGCGAAGAGGAAGAAGGGGAGGAAGAAACAACCGAGGAAGAAGACAAAGGGTCAACTTTTGGATCAACTGGAGGTTGATTTTGTCCAGTTGGAGGTGTAATCGATTGTGGAGAAATCACGACATTTTGAACCAAAGAGGTCGAAAACAACCATACTGGCAAGCCAATGGTAAATCCCGAAAGGGACAATGTAGCCATATATGGAGCACCAATATCTCCAAAAGAAGGAAAAGGACTAGGATTTCCATCAAAAAGAATTCCTTGATCAGTGGACTCTGGATTTGTCGCCATATGTTTCAACCTAATATCAACTAAGGAATAGGGATGTTATTCGCGGTCAATTAATTTTAACGACACTTGGACACAACTTTGCTTTTTCAGTTTTAAAGAGTCGAGAAAAAGCTAAAGATGACTCTAGTCGCCTTCGATTTTTAATGAGCCTGAAAGGACAAGTGCTCAGATGGACCTTTTCTTTTAGAGTGTCAAAAAGGAATGAAAGTGACTACTCTGGAGAATCTAGACAAAAAGGTTTAGCAGACCAATCGCAAAACCACAATATACACCTTGGTGATAAATTAAAGACAAATTACCAAGGACTTTATGTACGACAGTCAATCTTGCCGAATGTTGTGTTCAGTGCATTGTGATTGTTAAGGCGGAAAACTCGGTTTCCTATAGATAAAGGATTTTAAGCCTACTAGTGTCTCCCACTATATACACGACAGTATAGGGAGCGCAAGTCTATACTAGCACTTATCCTATCAAAGAGGAGGAATCACCCGACCTTCAGTGAAAATGAAAGCCACTAGATTTAAAGACGCCACAATACGTCTCTAGCCTAGACCTCTAGATGTGTTGCGTTAATTCCAAATCGTTGCTAAGTTAATTGAGGTTCATTTTAAGTTGATCTTGCTTAAAAATTTTCCTTTGAAGGTTCACCACGTGAGGTATGTTCGCAATTCCTAAAATGCAACTGTCATGATAAACAAACTTTTGATTTAGTTTGAACGATGAAAACCTTAGCTACTAAAGGATAGAGAAATCAGATCTTTGACAAAGAAAAAAGAGAACATCTAATGAAATTTCCCTAGCTATTTCTATCAAGCATTCACAAACCAAAATACTAAAATGAAAAGGCATGTATTTGTTTTCAACTCTCCTTAATGTGAATGATTCAAGAGGGAAAACTAAATGCAACAATGACTCAAAATGTTCCACACAAAATGACAATTTTCAACAAAATTTTTTTTCAAGAAGAGAAAGGAAGACTCAAAATGACACTTTCAAGTTTGAAGAAATATATTTTCGACACTTTGAACGAATTCAAATCAAATCAAATGTGCCAAAATAGTTTAATCGATTAGCTATGAAGGAGGATTTTGTGACACCACGTTTTTGACGAAAATGGAAGATTTTACGACACTTTTTCTATCGAAATGAAAAATCGATTAACACTACTTTTTGACAATGGATTGTAAATGAAAAACAAATATACGAAAACATTCACTAATACTAATCTAAATAGAGGCTGATATAAGTGATGTAAGTTGGCTTTAGTGATGAGACATTGTTCATATTCAGCAAGCAACCAAGCAAGTCTGAAAACTAGTCAAAAACCCTCAACTGCTAGATGGGAAATTGAGTTCAATCAATCATCGCACATGGCCTTTGTAGACAATTAGATGCATCACACTTTTCTCACTTGGGAAGTGAGATTCATATCAAGTCACAGTGGAAGACAATGTGATGGTCAGGGAGCGCTTCTGAAAATGGTTTTGGCTCAAATTTGCAGTAGTTTTCAATGGATCAAGATTGGTTTTGATGAACAATGATAAGAAAAGTATGATGGAATGTCCTAAGAGGTTACTAAGCTACCACCAAGGGAATTTTGATGCTTTTTCAAATAAAATTCTCAAGATATAAACTAAACCAGAGATTGACTGAAGTAGCATTTATCTACTATACAATTGTAGAACAAAAGCAGTTTGAAAGCTTCTTGGTTAGCTTCAGACTCTATCTATAGTTTATATAATCCAACATAGAGCAAGAAATAGCAAAAAACAATCATCGTTCCCCAGTGGAGTCACCAATTTGTTTATGGGAAAATTAATGTCTTTTCGAACGACTAACCCTCTAGGTTTGGTAGCTAACCTAGAAACAACAGTCAAAGAAATTCAATATCTTTCCTATGAATGATAGATAAGAAGGAGGTTATGAAAGACCAACCTGTAACTTTTGCTTGAATCCTCACTTGATCTCCTCCTCCTTTGGCCAATCCCGTAACTCCTCCCCATACTTAACACGCTTGGAGAGTATCTGCACAACTACAAAAGCAAAGACCTGTCAAAGCATAATGATCCATCACAGCATAAATATCATAGATCAAAAATATAATAAACAAATGAATGCGTTTACAATTAACAAAATCAATTGGGAAAAATCTTGAAGAACTTTATTGATATCAAGGAGAATTACAACCCATAAGAAGTCTGATTTAGCGCCATCCTCCCAGCTTCAAGCCTTCTTCACCTCATGAATTAGCAAGAACACACCAACGATGACACAATGCTCTCACCTCAATACTAAAACTAGCAGCACCTCCTTACAACTCAGAATATTTCAGCCTCCTGATCTCTTGGATGGAAGATCATTTTATAGATTATTGGAAGAGGGTGAGTCATCAATGGGGATGATGAATGCCATTCCATTTGTTGAAATTAGTTCCACAAGAGAGGGGAATTGGAGATGGTTTCCTAGTTCCCTTGGTCATCATTGGGCAAATTCAGAGAGGCAAGTGGCACATGAGAAGTTTCTAGAAGGTTCCATGAGCAACCAACTCACAAACTATGTCGGAATTTTGTCCAACCTCGCCCATCACGCTTACTAAAGGGCCAAACTGTGATGCATCTCACTTAGACAATGTAGCAGGCGAGAAGCATCTCACCCTAACACAGGGCTTTCAGAGATGGTTCATTTTTAGGCACTTTCTGGATGATTTCTGAGATGGAACTTTTGGGGAATGAGGCATTCATATGACTAAGGTTATTTAGGGTATAAAACAACTCTTTTAGGGGTTGATGAGCCCTAATATCATCGACATATGAGTTTGGGATTGATGTGCCCAAATCTATAACACAAGCTCCTTAAAAAATGACACAAGGTGTCGAAGCAGAGTTCCTTATCTTGTGTCAAGCTCCCTAAAAAATGAAACAAGGCTCTCGGAGGAGAGTTCCTTTACTTGTGTCAATCTTGTTAAAAAATTAAACAAGGTTTCAAGAGCATGGTTCTTTTCCCGTGTCAAGCTCATTAAAAAATGAAACACATCCCCTTCCAAATTGAGTCTTTGATTAGATCTCATAAATTCCCAGTCAAGTATTTTCTCATAAATGAACCTTCGTTCCATCCACCCATTAGTAACAAGTAGTGTTCTTTGGTGAATGAAATGAAGCTTGGGGGGCATGTACCTCGAATTGAGTCATTATGCTAGGGGCATGCAAACTTATCTCAAGCATAGTTTTTCTTTGTTTCAAGCTTGTGTAAAAGTGAAACCAATCTGAAGCATAGTTTGTCTCGGTTTCAATCTTGTGTAAAAATGAAACCAAATCCAAGCATAGTTTTTTCTCATGTTTCACTATTGTGTAAAAATGAAATAAATCTCAAGCATAGTTTGTCTCTGTTTAAAGCTTGTGTAAAAATGAAACCATTCGCACTTTATCTCTCATGATTTCCATTTTTATTAGCTTATTTTTGCTAGACGAGCCTTGGTTTTTTCATTCGATCGTCACCATCTCTTTGGATGATCATACACTTTCACTTGGTTGTTTTAACCTTTCTTGAGGAACTGTTGTGATGAGTTGTATTATTAGCCAAGTTATTGACTTGTACATGTTTTGACTAGTTCCATCATCACCGAAACCAGTTGCTACCTTTTATACCACTCGTCCCTTTAAGAGGAGTCCTCTTTTAGCTCTTTTCAGACTCCCAAAATATGAAAACATTGTTGAGCACTTGTCTTTTATATCTCATAAAAGTAAATGAAAATACGTCTACTCAGTATAAGTTTAACCCTTTCCGAACTTAGATAGACTAGCTATGAAAAAGGAATACCTTAATCAAACATGGCTATGAGGTTATCTTGAGTATTGTTTTCTAACTTTTCAGACTTAAGAGACTATCTTCGAAAAGGGGCATCTAGAGTTTTCTTTTCGCCTCTTTTTCAAACTCTCTAAACATGAAAAAGATGTCGAGTTATCCCTCCGTCAGACTCATAAAACTAAATCAACGAAGGACTTGTTATGATGACGAGACCAAGCTATTCCTTCCTAGGGCTCGTTATAAATACTAGGATAGATTCATTCAAAGGATGAACTTATACTACAAGAATATGGCATCCTCTTCAATCTTGATATTAAAAATAAAGATGTACTCACTAGAAATAGTGGGGGAAAAGGAAAGAAATATATATCTTGTATTTTGTATGAAAGGAAGTATGTCGCTCTTGAACATGAAACTTATCTATATCTCATGTCGGGTTTAGGGCATCCTCACTTTATCACTTGGTTTACCTAGTTTGGGAAATCCATTTGACTCTCATTTGATTATATCTTATTGTTTCCATGACCTTTGATCTTATTTTGATTCAAAAAATTCCAAATTCTAGAGTCGTATTTCCAATATGTTTAAGACAAGTCTCGTCTGCAAATTCAAACCACTCATATCTTATTTGACTTCCTCTGCATCAATCCTAAATCACTCTCTCCAACTTTGCAAAATCCTATGTTTCATGTCGATGATGTGGGAAACATTATGACCCTCCTTCGACAGATCACTTCCTATCATCTCCAACTCATTATCTAGGAAGATGATCTAGAAACTCCCTTTCAGTACCTTGGAGCTTGCATGCCTCAATGGTGTTGGGTGCAGGAATTGCACTTAAGCAAACTCCTCAACACTGGATTTTCAACCTAGGGGTTTCGTAAACTTAGAGATGAAGCACAAGAAATGCCAGAAGTGGTATGAACTTTTCCTATTCTTAATCCTACTTCTTAAATGAAATGTTGCAGAATCAGACAGAAAATAATCTTAAAGACAATTGACACCAAAGCAATTCTAGTGCTGGAATGTCAAAGAATAATTTGCAAGGAAATCAAGTAAAGGAACTTTCACACAAATGGAAGAAATCTTAAATGCTGAAATGAAATACTATGTTTATGTTCAGTATAGATGGATAACAGTTTAAAAAGTGGGGCCTTACAAGATCTGTTTCCCAATTGATCTTCCTTCTACACCAAGCAACATGTTCTTGTACTATTGCAATATGCGTGCACCAGTGCAGGTACAATACTTTATGTGAAAAAATATATGTTACCTTATTTATTGAAGGCTTGTGTCTTTATGGAGGTGCTCTAAGACTCAAGGCTTAGAGCACTCTGTTCCTGTGACAAGAGACCAGCTCTTGCACCGAGATAGAGCTTCCTTCACCAAAGTTTCCAATTTACTTTCAAAAGAATTAAAAGATTTGTTGAAAAGAATTGCAATTGCAAGCTAGATTTTGATATAAATTACATGTGAAAAAGAATGCTTTAATTAACTGAACTTTGAAATGAAAGTAAATTTCATAAAGAAAAAACAATTCAAAATAATCAAGCAGCAACCAAAGTAATTTGCATGCATCAACTGACTTTCGGAGATTCACTTATAACATTTATGTTTCTTGTTCTTAAGTCATAAACTGCAAGTATAAAGTAAAGTGTTTGTAATAACGTTCTTTCTTAATTCATGTAAAGATCCTTCAGAACTATAATTCTTAACATTGAGAATGATTACTTGAATTGACAATGCATTTTCTTGCAAGAATAAATGAAACTATAAGAAGGAAAGGAACGTAACACTTGTTGTAAAGTAAAACTGGAGTGCAGGAAACTACATGCACTGGTATAGAAAGAATCTTCATGCACGACCCGAGCGTAAGAAAAATAAGGAAAAAATGGCAAGAAAGGAATTGCAAGAAAGTAACTTGTAGGAAAGAAATTGCAAGAAAGAAAGACACTTAATTAAACTTCCCAAGTACGGATCCGTTCACACTTGACTATAAAATGAATTAATCTCAGAAATTTGAAATAAAGATAAGAGAAATCAAAGCCACAGAACTGCAAATGAATAAATTCTCACACAGAATTTTTAAATGGCAAAAGAACAAGGGTAAATGGGCTGGATTGGTTGGGCCCTAGCCAACCATCTCATTTCCCATTTAGGAAACAGAATGGTTCAACACTTAATCATGCATGAAATAGAAATTGAACATAGCATGAAGAAAACATGGCACATTCCTTGTATTAACTTGATCAACAAATATACATGATAGTGCAAGTCCAGCCCTGAACTGATGTCAATACAAAATTACAGAGTAAACAAAATTATAACTCGGAGATTGCTAGCTTGGTTCTACCTATAGTCTTCATTATATACAGTCTCTTAGAATTAGCCATATTTTACTAATTATAATCATTTCCTATTCAAGCCTTTCAGTCGAACAGTGTAACAAATGAACTTTGCAAAACCGGCTAATGGTTATAATAAAATGTGGAATTTGCTGGCCATAAACCATATTCTTGGCAAGCATCCCTGACTATACGCCACCAATGTCCATCCTCGAATAGTCCTCAATCGAACTAGGAGTTGTGGATCAAAAATTCCCGTGTGGAATATCACGGAGCAGCATCGTTGGCGGTGCAGGAATCTGCCTGCACTGATCACACTAAATGATGATTAACACTTAGTTCTTCAATTACTTTTTGGGAAAGTTAAACATAAGTTACAAGAGATACTAAAAGGCATGAAATCTATGTAAAGTAATTAATAAAGCACTTAATAAATCTTAATTATAAAATACGAAGAATATGTAGGAATATATTATTATCTTGGACTAGTGCAAGAATGAGAGGGTTAAATAGAGATAAAATAGAGGTTAAGCCTTATGGGAATAGGGTAAAAATAGATAAATTTGGGACACCAACATCCTCCCATCCCTAAGCTATTGTGTGTCCTCACAAAAAAATTTACCTTCTGCAAAAAATCTTCAAAAATGGGTGGCCAACTCTCAATCCCGTACTTCAATATTTATTCTTGCTTTCACTACCTTTGTATTTTTACTTCAGGTTGCTTTCAGTTGTTTAGTCACCTTATTGAGGCATTTGTAACACTTGGAAGCTTGATACTTCCATACTTTCACTTGTTTTTTCTACTTCTTGACTACTGCAAGCATCTCTACCTCACCTTGCTTTTGCTAATTTTGCTCCTTCATGACCTGGTTCAAAGCCTCCAGGTCATGAACTTGCTGCTCTAATTCCACTATTCGGCTGTTGAGGTAGAGGGTAGAGGGCTATGTGCTCAGATCCTCTAGTGTAAATACCTTCTCTGTAATGGATTCCAAGAAATTCTTGTCATTGTCGAGACCAAGGTTGTCCATCATTTGCATTATGACATCGCCAAAAGGTTTCTGTGCTCGGGGTTTCCTTATCACCGAGGGTTTTGATGCCCTCCACAACCTTCGTGCCAAGGGTTTCAGTACCTTGTGCACTTAACTCCACATGGTTTTTAATGCTCCGTTCTTCCAATTCTTCAAGGGATTCAGTACCCTGTTCATTTAAACCAGCAGGGACTTCAGTACCCTGTTCATCAAAAACTTCAGGGGCTTCAGTACCCTATTCATCAAAATTGTTGAGGGGCTCCATGTGTTGTGCCTCATCATCCTCGTGACTCTCTGTTTGAACTTCTTCTTTAATCGGTGTCATCTTCTTCTTTCTTAATTTGTGAACAAGGGTAGACAACAATATGTCGTCTTCCTTTTCAATGTTCTCTTCGTTTAACACGGTGTGGATCGCTGCATCTACAAGTACTGAAATGTTATGGTCTTTAGGTGACAACTGAGGTGATTCATCAATCACAATCAGAGAGCTTAACCGATACTGATTCATCCCATTCTTCTTCCTTGTCAAGGTTCTAATTTTTATTTTCTTTGCCGAGGGTGGAGTGTCTTCAACAGAATTCTTTTCTACTTGTACCAGTGTGCTTTTACCCTTTTTCCTGGCAGGGGATGGTGTCTTTGCCTTCCTTTTCTTGCTTGTACTTGTGCCAACAAACTTCCCTACATTCCTCGCCCGAAACTCCTTCAAGAATGCCTTCCAGGTCACTCCCTTCTCTTCTAGCACTTTCTTGACGAGGATTGTGATAAGCCCATGATGATATAGTTTATTTGCGATTTGGCATGTGTTCCCACTCTGCACACCTTTCGCCATTTTCTCGAGACTTTGGAGCAGAGAGTAAGGAAAATAGATAAGTTTCCCGGACTCAAAGTGAAAAAACAATTTCATGTGGTACATGGACGCTAGTGTATAATGTCCCTCATAGGTCACAAATTTATGTAGTATGAATAGGAGATGTCTCCATTTTCCAAGCATGGCGCTCTGCTGAAGCCCATTCTTCCAGTTAACCTCAATATTCTTGTCACTCACAAACCGACGCCATCGTTTATTTTCAAGCCGCTCCTTTTTGAACCACTGCTCCGCTATAGTTGGCAAGCCTGTAGCTCGTGCAATGGACTCCTCCATGACTTCAAATTCTGATGAGCTAACCCTAGCTCAGCCTCCCTCAAATGGCTTCGCAAAATATAGCATCACAGTCATGTCGAAGCCATCGAACTTATGCAAAAATGGAAGGAATCCATATTCTTGCAATAGTGCAAGACTATTTCGGTATTTTGCAGTCTCTTCTCTCTCCTTCATGGATTATGGCTCATTCGTTATGGGTGCAATGTTCAAAATTTACACAATTCCCTGTCACAACCTCAAAAGGATTTTTGTGAGTGAGACCGACGGTTGCTGAGAGTTTTATTGTGGAGGTCCATCCATCCTTTGTCCTTTCAGTCCCATCCAACCGATCATGTTTAATGATAAAATAACGACTCTTCGGTTCAAATGTGGATACGTACCATCTTGCTATGGGTGAGCAATAATGATTGGATGTGGTGGAGGATTATGCGGCGATGGTGTAATGGTCATAATGATCGGGTTAACAGGTAAGAAAATGATGAACAAGCGATGGGATATTGGTTCGAAGGTAGGTGAGTTATGGATTTTCAGATAACATGTACTATCCCATGATCTACCTCATAATTCAATTAAGACATGTTTCAGTACTCATTAAAAAAATTAGGTTTCAGAACCCAATACATCATGTACTTCAAATTTTTTCCTAATTCAGTAAATGATAAAACAAAGTATCAATTAAAATATATAATGCTATGATCTATCAGTGCAGGAATCACTCATGTACAAAGTAATGAAATTCCATAAACATTCCTCATAAGACGCTCTTGTACTGTGTGAAATTTGTTTTACACTTGCTTCCACAGCTGGCCATGCTCCTGCATTGGTCTTGCTTGCACTGCATCGTGATTGTACTGACTACTTGCATTGCATCATGCTTGCACTAACTGCTTGCACTGCATCGTTCTTTCACTGCGCATCTTGCACCAGGGATTTTATTGAAATAACAATTTTGACAGAACACAATTCTATAGCTGGAAATTTCTTTTGCCTCAATATACAAGGAAATTTTTATTCGCCATCCTTTAGTGTTTTATGAGCATGCCTTTTGGATTGACTGCATCAAATTATGCAATCAATTTACTTGGGAATAAAGAAGTGGGAAAGGGGTATTTTTCAGAATGGGAAGGAACATTATTGCAGGGATTCGAAGAAAAATATCACGAAGGGGGATAAATGAGAATGGGATGTGGAAAAAATTCAAGGGAAATAGGGATATTTTACGAGATCAGGTAAGGGTAGTTTTCTTTAGAAGAAAGAGGAGGGTAATTCATTGGGAATTTTAGAAAAAAGAAAAATAGTGGGAATTACGAAATAGGAAAATAGAGGAAAGGCAGAATTTTATCTTCAAGGTCTGCCTACACTGGTGCCGGAAAAAGTAATTGCAACGGGAATTAAGCGTTTACTTGGATAAAAATTTCCATGCTAGTTACCCCAAACTTGGGTAAGGGTTGGGTTCCTTGAACCTACTTCTTCTTGGTGGCAACCAGCATATCTAAGAATTAAGTAACATTCCCTTTTTATTGAAATTTTGATCTTCCTACCAGCATGCTGGTTTTCAGGTTGATCCTTCTGCAATCATGTCAGTCAACTGATTTTCATAATTACAGGATTTTTTTTCTTTTGTCATTTTTTTCTTTTATTATTATTTTTTTTAATGAGGAAAATAAAGAACCAAATCGTCAACAAGTTAGTGTTACCACCTACCAACTCCTTTTCAGATTGTTGTTGGACTTGCTGCATAAAATCTCCTTTAGTAAGGGGCTGAAAACATACCTTCAATCTATGCCCATTTACTAGGAACACAGAATTCCATCCATCAATATTTTTGATCTCTACCACTTCATTTTCAAACACTTTGACCACCCCATAGGGTCCCATCCAGTGTGTATGGAATTTCCCTTTAAAATATTTGAATCTAGAATCATAAAGGAGCACCCAATCACCTAGTTAGAATTGCTTCTTCTGGATAGACTTGTCATGCCACTTCTTGCGCTCTTGTTGAACCAATATGTTCCATTGAACAAAATACCTTCAGAATTCATCTAAATCATTTAGTTTTAGAAGACGTTTCTATTGTGTTTCACAGAGATCTAGCCCTAATTGGATTGCAGTCCTGAAAGTCTTGATCTAGAATTATATTGGCAAAAGGACTTGTTTCCCGTACACTAGCTCATATGGTGTGTGCCTTATGTTGTTCCTCTAAGTGGCTCGATATGCCCACAATGCTTCTGGGAATTTGTCAGCCCAATCCTTTCTATGAATATTTACTGTCTTTGTGAGGATGGTCTCAATCACCTTGTTTGTGGACTCCACCTGACCATTTGGTTGCGGGTGATACGATGAAGATTTCCTGTCCCATATTTTGTACTGCTCCATCACAACCTGTACCAGATTAGAAATAAAATGCGGTCCATTGTCAGAAACGATTTCTCTAGGCACACCAAATCTAGTAAAGATTTCAGTAAAAAGAAAATCAACAACAACTCTTTCAGTAGCAAAAGAAACAGCTTTAGCTTCTACCCATTTTGTAACGAAATATGTACAAACCAAAATATGATTTTTATTTAATGATGCTAGATTTATTGGTCCTACAAAATCAATGGCCCATTTTTCAAAAGGCTCAATCATAACCTGAGGACATAAAGGCATTTCATTGGTTTGATTAGGCTGGCCAATTCGCTGACAATTGTCACATCGCTTGACATACCGTTTGGCATCCTTAAACAAGGAGGGCAAAAAATATCCAACTCGTAACACTTTGTATGCAATCCACCTATCGATGAAGTGACCCCCGCAAGGTTCATCATGGGAATATTTTAAAATATCAAACACTTATTCCTCTCTTACACATCTACGGATAATGATATCTGCTCTAGTGTAAAAGAGGTCTCCTTGAATCCAGGAATATGCAACGCTTTTCTGTATGATATTTCGCTTTTCACGAGCGGATAAGTGAGGTGGTAATTTTCCAATGACTAAATAGTTAGCTATGTCAGCAAACCATGGGGATTTCGTTGACACAATAAAAAGATGTTCATTAGGAAAATCATCATCAACAGGAATTTCTTCTCCAGGATTATTTAATCTTGAAAGATAATCTTCTACTACATTAGATTTTCATGGTCTATCAATAATGGTAATATTAAATTCATGTAACAATAATAACCACCTAGTAACTCTAGTGCTAGTCAATGGTTTATTCATCAAATATCTTACTGCGGAATGATTAGTATGCATAAAGGCTTCATATCCTGTAATATAATGTCTGAATTTATTAATGGAAAAAATTATAGCTAAAAACTCTTTCTCAGTAACCGTCTAATTTAGTTCAGTGGGTGACAAGTTTTTACTAATGAAATAAATAGCATACGAATGTTTGTCTTCTTCTTGTCCTAAAGATGCACTAATAGCAGTATCTGAGGCATGAAAGGAAATATGAAATGGAAGGGACCAATTTGGTCCTCTCAAAACTGGTGCCTGGACTAGTTTTTCCTTCAATGTCTCAAAGGACTATTGGCAAGTTGTGGACCAAGAAAACTTACTATGTTTAGCCAAAACTTGGAAAAGGGGGGTAGCTATCCTTGATAATTTCTCAAAGAATCTCCTATAGTAGCCCGCATGTCCTAGAAAACCTCTCACTTCCCTTCGTCAAGTTTTTGGTATAGGAAAAATCAAAATAATTTCTATTTTTGCAAGTTCAATCTGGATACCTTTGTCAGAAATAAGATGGCCAAGAACCACCACTACCTTGAACATTAATCTGCATTTTTTATCAATCAAGGTGAGATGAGATTCTTGGAAGCGAAGAAGCACTTTTTCTAGATTCTTGAGGGCTTCCTGGAATGAATCACCAAACACAGAAAAGTCATCCATATATATTTCGACACATTCAAGGTCAGCAAAAATGGCCAAGACCGCCCTTTGAAAGTTAGTTGGGGCATTACATAGCCCAAAGGGAAGCACTCAATAGCAAAATGTACCCCATGGACATGTAAAAGTGGTTTTGTCTTAATCCTTGGGTGCAATCTATATCTGGTTATACCCACTAAAGCCATCTAGAAAGGAAAAGTACTTCTTACCAGCAAGGGTATCAAGTACCTGATAGATGAAAGCAAGGGGGAAGTAATCTTTGAGAGTGGCTTTGTTCAATTCTCTGTATTCAATGCAAATGCACCATCTCCCATATTTTTTCGGGACTAAGACCAATGGAGAGACCAACTGGCTATCAGATATAGGATAGATAAAATCAACATCTAAGAGTTTTTGCAATTCTTCCTTTACAACATCTCTTAGAGATGGGTTCATTCGCCTTTGGGGTTGTCAGATAAGTCAGGCTCCATCCTGAATATAGATATGGTGGGTACAAGTTTCAGGAGGGATGCATATCATATCTTCATAGCCCCATGCAAAGGCTGCAAGATGGTTTCGCAACAAATTCACAAGCTGCTCTTGCTAGGAAGAACACAAGTCTGAACTGATATGTAAGGATTTACCTGGGCTAATCTCAAAAAGAGTGGTATCAGGCTCAAGAGTACACAGATGTGTCGTTAGAGATGGTGGCAAGGGAGGTAGAGAGTCATATCTTTCCTGAAAATCTAGACTAAAAATCTAACTCAATGACTCAAAATTGGGCATGGTGTCTAGATTGTTCAGGAAGTCTTAAATCTCACCCTCCTATGAGAATTCAGAATTCTGATGTATCAAGGAAACAGGCTGAGTCTCCTCTTCACTACTGTAGTCCAACCATAAAGTGTCTCAGAGCTCCTGAATGGATCTAGCGGGTGGATACAAGGTGACCTTCTTCCTGGAATCTCCATGGGAAATATACATGTCACTAGAATGGCATTCGATATAAGCATTGGCCATAACAAGCCATGGTAATCCTAAGATCAAGGGATGTCCTCCCATGGGGTTCTTTGGCTGAAGCACAATGAAGTCTACTGGATATTCCCAAGAGTATGACCACATCATCCAACACCCCTTCTGACTTGATTTTAGATCTATATGTTAGTTCAAGCACAGTGGAAGTAGGATGAATATGGACCAATCCAAGTTGATCCATGGTTTGATTGGTCATAAGATTAACGGCTGCCCCTAGGTCTATAAGTACAATGGAGACAAGGACATCACCTATCTGAATAGAGACAACAGGGTTTCCGGGGTTGGTATATTTCTCCATGTGCATACACCCCGGCATTAACTCTACAGCTCTACCAACAAATTGAATTGTTTGAGGTTCTAATCTTCTCCCCCCTGGTTTCTTGAGACAAAGTTCCCTAATGATTTTTGTGCAAATGGTGATCTTTAATAGCTTGGAGCAAAGGTACCTTTATGAAAAGGTTCCTAAGCTTAGAAGCCATTCTAGTCTCAGGAATGGGGTCCTTCTTCTCCACAACTAACCTCTCTGGATAGGGAGGTCGGTTGGAAGAAGATGGAAAAGGATCAGAAGGTACTGGGATAGGCTGGTTGGTGTCATATTTTTCAGAATGGTTAGGAGTTTCCTCCTCACCTTTCTCATTGATAATCACCATAGGCTTCTTTTGATTTTCTGAGGTTACTATCTTCCCCAATCTCAATTGGAGGTCCTTGACTCGAACTGGCATGGACTGATATTTGGATGAGGAAAGCAGGTTCATAGAATGGATTATTTATACCACTTTGTTATTAGGGTTGGGTAGGCAGTTGAGGAGGTCGAAATGGTGGAGGTAAAGGCAATGGTGGCATTGGCTAGATCAACTGAGGTAATGATGGTTGTGGCATTGGGTAAGGTGCATATTTAGGAGGGTATGACTACATAGGTGCATGATAGGAATGGTGAGAATGATATGAATGGTTTGGCCCTTTCCATCTTTGTTTCCAATATTGGGAATGTTTTCCATAATGATATTGGTTCCCATGCTGTCAATGTTGAGAGTGACTATTGTTAGGTTAGGAATATGAATGTGCATTATAACCAAAAAAATGCGGTGGAGGTTTAGGAGCCATACCTGCACTTACCTGAGGCCCATTTCTTCGTGCTCCCATAGCATGCAGTGATTCGGCTTAAGGTTGTCCTCGTTCAAGTACAACTTTCAGCCCAAGTATGGAGGGATATTTTTCTGTGACATGGTTCTCTGTACAAATTGTGCATTTATTAGTTTCTTTAATATCGAGAGGACATTGTCTTAAAAGATTCTTTCTTCTACATTTTGGACAAAAAATGGAAAATGATTCTTGTTCCTCTACAAGTTTTTGTTCAAAATTAAAAGAGTCTATTTGTTTACTAACAGTATTTTATTTCAGTTTTCATATTGTCCATTTTGTTTTCTAATGCAATAATCATACCATTAGTAGATTCGGTTTTCTTATTTCTATTCCGCATTCCTTAATCGGATCTATATTGCTTCCTCAAGAATTTCCTGCACAAGTCACAGATTTGATCAAAAGATTTTTGAGCAATATCCCCTTGTCCTAACAGATTTAAATTATTCCTAGCATCGTCAGTAAGCCCCCGTAAGAAAAAGGTTCTAATGGTACTTAGATCAAACTTATGCTTTGACCTTTGGAGGATGTATAGGAATCTCTCCAAGTATTCCTTTAGAGTCTCGTCATCATTTTGCACAATAGTAAAGATTTCATCTTGAATATTTCTAGTCTTACAATATTCCTGATATTTTGACAAAAACACTCTCTTCATTTGTTCCTAAGAAGATATAGTGTTTCCTCTTAGTCCCATGAACCAGCGGAGTGTTGGGTCCTTGAGAGTTGTAGGAAACAATATTTACTTCTGGGCATCAGATGAATAATCATAAATTCTACACAAAATATCAAACTCAAATAGGAAAGAGTCTAGATCTTCATGTACCTTACTGTAAAAATGAGGTAGAGCTGATGGTGAAATATTTTTCATTTGTACTTGTGTATCAGGATACACAATTGGGAATCCAAAAGTGCATTGTTCCTCATTTACTTGATTTTCACCAGTTTCTTCAGCATGGTCTTTCTAATCTGCCATTGTTGTTCTTCCACACAAACCACTCTCAACAGGATGAGAAGGCTGACTATGGGTTCTAATTGTCCCCTTCTTCCCCTTTGTGGGATGTGTCACACCTGGACCACTGCTGCCTGAGCCCAAGTCGATTGTTCCTGTGTGATGAGTCTGAGTTTGTTTGGACTTTATGCTTACAAAAGAAGGTCCGATATGAGATTTGGTTTTAGATTTATCAGTATTTATTTGGCCCCTAGTGGGCTTCTGACCCCTACCTCTTTTAGGCATTCATTTAAAAAAATGACAAAACAAAATTTCAATAAAAATGTTCCAACTTAAAAATAATTGGACACCTATAAATTCCTTCAAGCAAATAGAAGCACACTGTAGAAAAAATAATAGTAGACTTACCCCTATTACAAAAAATGGAAAATTCTTACCAATTCAAATCGCCTCCCTGGAAACGACACCAAAATGTTGGGTGCGGGAATTACACTTAAGCAAACTCCTCAACACTTAATTGTCAACCCAAGGGTTTCGTAAACTTAGAGATGAAGCACAAGAAATTCCAGAAGTGGTATGAAATTTTCCTATTCCTAATCCTACTTCTTAAATGAAATGTTGCAGAATCAGACAGAAAACAATCTTAAAGACAATCAACACCAAAGCAATTCTAGTGCTGGAATCTAAAAGAATAATTTGCGAGGAAATCAAGTAAAGGAACTTTCACACAACTGGAAGCAATCCTAAATGTTGAAATGAAATACTGTGTCTATCTTCAGTATAGATGGCTAATATTTTAACAAGTGGGGCCTTGCAAGATCTGTTTCCCAATTGATCTTCCTTCTACACCAAGCAACCTATTCTTGTACTATTGCAATTTGCTTGCACTAGTGCAGGGACAATACTTTATGTGAAAAAATATATGTTACCTTATTTACTGAAGGCTTGTGCCTTTATGGAGGTGCTCTAAGCCTCAAGGCTTAGAGCACTCCGTTCCTATGACACAAGACCAAATCTTGCAGCAAGACAAAGCTTCCTTGACCAATGTTTCCAATTTACTTTCAAAAGAATTAAAATACACGTTGAAAAATATTGTAATTGCAATCTAGATTCTGAGATAAATTACATACGATAAAGAATGCTTTAATTAACTGAACTTTGCAAGGAAAGTAAATTTCATAAAGCAAAAACAATTCGAAATAATCAAGCAACAATCAAAGTAGTTTGCATGTATCAACTGACTTTCGGCGATTCACTTATAACATTTATGTTCCTTGTTCTTAAGTCATAAACTACAAGTATATAGTAAAGTGTTTGTAATAATGTTCTTTCTTAATTCATGTAAAGATCCTTCAGAAGTATAATTATTAACATTGAGAATGGTTACTTGAATTGCCAATACGTTTTCTTGCAGGAATAAATGAAATTATAAGCAAGAAAGAAACGTAACACCTGGTGTAAAGTAAAACTGGAGCGCAGGAAACTACATGCACTCATACATGAAGAATCTTCTTGCACAACCCGAGTGGAAAAAAACTAAGGAAAAAATTGCAAGAAAGGAATTGCAGGAAGGAAATTGCAAGAAAGTAATTTGCAAGAAAGAAAGAAAATTAATTAAACTTCCCAACTACAGATTCGTTCACGCTTGACTATAAAATGAATTAATCTCAGAACCCTGAAATAAAGATAAGATCAATCAAAGGCACACAACTGCAAATGAATAAATGTTCACACATACATTTTATATGGCGAAAGCACAAGGGTAAACGAGCTGGGTTGGTTGGGCCCTAGCTAACCAGCTCATTTCCCATTTAGGAAACGAAACGGTAAAGCACTTAATCATGCATGGAATAGAAATTAAACACAATGTGAAGAAAACATGGCACGTTCCTCATATTAACTTGATAAGCAAATATACATGATAGTCCAAGTGCAACCTAGGACTGAGGGCGATGCGAAATTACAGAGTAAACAAAAATATAACTCGGAGATCGCTAGCTTAGCTCTACCTACAGTCTTCATTATATATAGTCTCTCAGCCTTAGACATATTCTGCTAATTATAGTAATTTCCTATTCAAGCCTTTCGGCTGAACTGACTAACAAATGAACTTTGCAAAACTCGCTAATGGTTATAATAAAACACGCACTTTGCTGGCCGTAGACCATATTCTCAGCAAGCATCCTTGACTATACATTGCCAATGTCCATCCTCAGATAGTCCGCAACTGAACTAGGAGTTGTGGATCAAAAATTCCCATGTGGAATATCACGAAGATCACGAAGAAACATCATTGGCAGTGTAGGAATATGCCTGCATTGATCATGCTAAATGATGATTAACACTTAGTTCTTCAATTACTTTTTAGGAAAGTTAAGCATAAGTTACAAGAGATACTAAAAGGCATGAAATCTATGTAAAGTAATTAATAAAGCACTTAATAAATCTTAATTATGAAATACGAAGTATATGTAGGAATAGATGATTATCTTGAACTAGTGTGGGAATGAGAGGGTTAAATAGAGATAAAACAGAGGTTAAGGCTTATGGGAATAGGGTAAAAATAGAGAAATTTGGGACACCAACAAATAGAAGGTTCTTCGCATTCGAAGATATTTTCACATCACCAACCTTCGATTGAATGATTCTGCGAGTGTTTGACTTTAGCTTCCTTGTTCACACTCATGGATTGTGCTATTGTACCTTGAGATCCATCATCATCATTGGTGGTTTCTCTCATTCCTGTTAATGATTTACATCATTGACTGGTAATCAGGTGGTTTCTACCATTTTTGACTCTGACATATCTATTCACATGGTGGGATTCATGCTTTGGTTGGATCGAGACAAAGATGAAGACCCGTTTTGTTTGATAAATCCAGGTTGTGTGGAGTTATTAAGTATTCATAATTTTAAATATGATCCTTTCTATGCGAATGGATGCATCCATGCAGTGGATCCATGTATTGTTAGATGCTTACAATTTAAGCATACTTACATCAGAGATGTCAGATATATTGTTTTATGTTTGATTTGAAAGTCTCTTGATGGTGGTTCTCTAAGTTCTTACCTTTTCTTGTAAAGTACTTCAACCATCACTTTTCGTTCTGACTTCATGATTTAAGGGGCATATGTCATACAATATTTTGTCGTACTCCTAGTATCGCATCCTGAAGTGTCGCAGTTTGTGTCGTTGATGCCACAAGTGTCACAAGTGATGAAATCTATCACAAAAAATGTATTCATCATGAGACATATTTATAACATCCCTGAAGAAAAGGAAGAAAACTTTCCTTGAAATCATTCTAAAGAGATTGTCAAAAACCTTGTTTTGTAAGCCTAGCGCGATTTTTATCAGGAAAATCTACGCTAGTAACCTCTGGCATTAAATATGTCTACCACCACCAGTGCAAATTTTATTAGGAAAATCCATGTTGTTCCTCTTCAGGTATTTTTTCCCAAAATGGAGGAGAATCTTCTCTTACTAGAAGGCTCAAGAACAATGATATGGTTTCAGGTAAATGAAGATTGGAACGAGACCTCCCATTCTTGGCCCTTGATCATATTTCCATGGATCTCTCCCATGATATGTGGAACTCCACCCTCTTTTCATGGATCCTCAACTCCCTCTCCTTTCCTATAAATTAATATCCCACCATCCTCTAACGGTTGGTTGTTTGTTGTTGGTTATTGGTGGTTTCCATCCTAGCGGTGAATTGTGCCCAAATGCTGCCCATTTTCAAAGGAGAAAATGTGTTTGAAGGCTAAGGCTTGGACTTGGAGTCTCACTTGAAGGAAGCTTCCAACATTAAGGCTTCATTAGTTGTAATTCTCCTTTTTTCATCTATTAATAATACAATATATGTTTTATTTCCATAAATGTGTCAATTATCATCCATTTATTATAATGCTCCTTGATCTATTACATAATTTGTATTAGAAAATGTCATGCTTTGCATAGTTTTGTTGTCTCCACTTGATCTTTCTTGTAGGCACTCTCTATATCAACAAAGATGAGATCGTGAGATTTAAAGCCAAAGTGTCAAGGTTAACAACAAGGGTATTAGCGTCACAGAGAGGTAGGAGATTTATCCTCATTTTTATTTTCTAGTATGAATTAGGAAAAATTGCATGTAATTGTCTTCTGTAATTGCTAGATCCTCCCATAGGACTAGAGGGGGCATTTCTGTCAGCATAAAGGATTGCCTACACAATAGCCTCACCATCCCCAACCGAGACCGACATTCTGTCAAACACATGGCATCAATGCGACCTACTAGTCTAGGATACAAGATAGAGCATGAATGGTTGAAAACTTTTTTGAAACATGAAAGTAAGGATCACCACCTTCTCCCTTGAATTTTTATGACATCAATTAAGTTTTGTATCCATCATTTTAACAATTACAAGTAAATACATGAAATAAGCATGACATGAACCAATCAATTAACCATGATTATAAACAACATAGAACCATGGAAATAACAAAGATATAACAGCCATTAAATCCACATATAAACAAGTACTAAAGCAAGAGAACTTGTCTTTCATTAATCATAGGTAAATCCGACCAAGTTTGGGACTTCCATGTAACACCCGACCATAGACATGGCTGAACCAAATCTTTCTTTTAGCTAGTCAACCCCATGGAATATTCCAAGCATGAATGTGGGATCTCATTGAGAATCCAATCCAAAAAAAATGAAGGGAATCCAAAGGTTAAACCATCTCCACCCCCACCAAACTATGATCACACCAAAACCAGTGCTTCGATCACAAACTGAACCAAACTTGGAATGCCATCCGTAATCCATCACGACCCTTGAGGAATTTTCCATCTCCTTGTCTCTCAGGCTTTATTGCAATCCAATCCTGGATCAATAGGCCCTAAAATGAGACCAATATCTTAGGTTTTACTGCAATCCAAACCCACATCACTAGGCCCTAAATTGAGATTCCTTCCTTAGGCTTTACCATGTACAAATCAGTTAAGGAATTCCTAGGCCTTTGGGAATGAACCTTGAGACCACCTCTGCCCCAAATTCCGAAATCCATCCGGCAAATTGAAAGCTCAAAACTGATATAAGCATCCCAACACACCATGGCATCTAAAAATGGTAAGGCTAGGCTGAAAACCACTGTCATAACCCAACAAAACTATGCCATCGACAACAAGAGAACCATACACCAACATGCAAAGCCATGCATGTAAAAAACAAGAAGGAAATCACACATGCAATATGTTACTTGAAAGTATTCCTGTTGAAGCTTCTTGATTGTACTCTTCCTTGCTTAATCTTTGCTTTCCTTCCTTTCCCTTTTCTTTCTTTCCTCCCTTGATCTAAAGCTAGAGTGCTCCAAGAAAACTCTAAGTGACCAAGAGTAAGAGAGAGAGATAATAATGAGAGAGATCCAAAACTGAACTGACAAAAGGTTACCAACTAATCCTCATAAGCCTTTTTATTAATGAGGCCTCTAATTTCTTCATTTTCAATTATTATCCTTCAATTTCCTCCTCACATGCAACCTGGGACCTTTCACCTTACCTTTCTCTGAATTTCCTTTATTTTCATAATTAAATGTGCCAAAAATGCATTTTTTCCTTTTTATGCCGTTTCCTTTGCCTTTGTAAATTTCCTTTAGCCATAAATAGATCCAATGATGCCCACTAGGATATATTTTTCCAACATTCAACTTGGAATACATGTCCCTTACCCGTGGTCTTATTTTTCATTTATTAACTTTTATTACATGAAATTTTCACCTGGGTTGTTACACCGAGCATGGGCCATGTTCCTTAGGACCCACCCTCTCCACCTTGGCACTTGGTCTGGGGTAACAAATGAGACCTTGGGTTGGGGCCAAGTTCCTTGTCCAAACGCGACAATAGTTCACCATAAATATAACTCACCCGCGTTATATAAAAAGAATCAATGTGTGGTTTAACAGCAAGTCAGATGGTTGTGTTGTCGGAGTTTACGGGGTCGAACCTTGCTAAGGTTGGCTGGTCACCAAAAAAAAACTTAGCCAATGAACCTAAGCCATGTGGTGGCCTCCCATAGGGCCACGTGGTAGCCTTTCATTGGGCCACGTGGTGGCCTGTGGTTGGCCTAACCATAATCACCACAACCAATAGAAACTCGCCACTTGTCCACTCCTAATTGGTCCTATGAAAACCATACTACAAAGTCACCTATTAAAATTAGTGCCATGTCATCGTACGACCTACCCAGGAAGTTGCCCAGTCAACCCTGCAAGTTTACTATTTAATTTTTTGCCAAAAACTTTAGAACGCGATAACTTTCTCATACGATGTTAGATTGACGTGATTCCAATGTCATTCGAATCAGAATGAGAAGATCTACGATTTGGCGCTAGTTTCAAGAAAATTTAAGCACTTTTACTTTTGAGCATATTTTTGATCCCCTGGATCATTCCTTCCCATTGGAAGCTTTTGGACCACCAAAAGTCTATTTTTTTTACTTAGAAAGTAAGGGAGGGTACAACTACCTCACTTTTCTGATCCCAACCCACCTTTATTTTCTTAGATTGGTACCTTTGAGCCCCACTCAAAGATACTCGACATTGCTTCTATGTGAAGTCCTGATTCTCTTGTAAAAAATTGAGTCTTCTTACAACTCACTTAAATATTCAAGAGAAAAATATTCTATAGAGAACATATGAACATTCTCTTCATGATCATCAATCATTGGAGGCTCATATAATATAATTTTTTCCACATTCACAACAAAATAAATGTACATGTAAGGTGGAAAATCTAATTGGAAAGCATTGTTACCAATCTTCTCTAAGATTTTGAAAGGACCATACCCGATTGGCCTAAGTTTTTAACCTTCACCTTGCAGGGTTTCCTTGCTAATATACAACAGAACTTGATCTCCCACTTAGGAATCATGATCAACCTAATGCTTGTCATGTCTTGTTTTGTACTTTGATTTTCTTTTCTCTAGCTGTTCTTGTACCCTTTGATGCACTAGCTGAATTTATTCAATGAAATATTATCTTTTTCCACATCACTATGCCCATCTACTGCAATATCTTTACCAAAGAGGAAATCCAAAGGATACTTTGGAAAATAACCCAAAAAATATTTCAATGGATATACTTGTGTAGATGAATGCTTGGCGAGATTGTAGGCATGCTGGATGTATTGAAAATGCTCATCCCAAAGTTTAGGATGCTTACCACAATATCCTCAAAGGAGATGCACTACTATTCTTTTCACGACTTATATTTGGCCGTTGGTTTGTGGATGAAATGCAGTGCTCTTCTTCAACTTGGTGTCTATGAGTTCCCATAAACTTGGACAAAATTTCTCGACAAATCAAGAATATCGATAAGAAATAATAGAGGTGGGTAACCCAAAGTCAACCCATACATTTTGGAAGAACATGTTTGCGGTCTGTTCAACTGTAACGATCCTCAAAAACATATAGATAATCATGACCTTTCATAGACATTGCTAGTCCTCCTACAAAATCTATAGAAATACTTTCCCAAGGATGAGAAGGAAAACGAAGTGGAGTGTACAAACCCAGTTTCCTATTTCTTGGATTGCTAGTAGCACACATGGAACTTCCTCTTACATATTTTGAAATAGTTTCATTCATGTGAGGCCAATAACAATACCTATGAATTTGAGAAATTGTTTTTCCTACAACAAAGTGACCAACAATAAGAGAAGTGTTTGCTTCCCTTATGACGTTGATTCTTTCACCCTGTGGAACACATAACTTGCCAAGATGATATAACAACTTGTTATGAACATGATAATCCAACTCTTTAACATGATTACGTTGTCTCAAAGTTGTATAAACATTTTTAAAATCTTCATCTTGAGCATATTGTTAAATATAACTTTCATGCATGGTTTAATTATTCTTAAGAATAACAAAGGTATTAACAATAGGCCTTGATAACATATCAACAACTTTGTTGTATATACCTTTCTTATACCTGATTACCAAATGAAATTTTTGTAGGAATCCCATCCACCTGAAATGTCTAGCTTGGTTTGTGATTGTAAATATTGCAAAGTTTGATGGTCAACATGAATAATCATTTCTTTACCCATCAAATAATGCTTCCAGTTCTTCACACTTTGCACCAAAGCACATAACACTTTATCATAAGTTGGATATTTAATTACTTCGTTGGTAAAGGTTTCATAATGATAACAAATTAGATTACCATGTTGCCTCAACACTTCTCTCATAGCATAATCGCTTGAATCGGTTTGAATCTCAAATGGCTGCTTAAGATTTGGAAGTGCTAGAACTAGTGTTGTACTAATTTTCTCTTTCAAAGTGTTGAACGATTTTTGCTGCTTGCCTCCCCACTAAAAGACTTGTTTCACACTTTTCAAAGCATGTAATGGTGTTTCAATGAGTGAGAAGTTAGTAATAAATTTTATCCAATATTGGGATACTCCCAAAAAACTCCTAACTTCTTTTACATTATCGGGTTTAGGCCAATTCACAATTACTTGAACTTTTAAGGGATCAATTTTCAATTCACCTACTCCTATAATATGACCCAAATAAACCAAAGAGGTTTCCCAAAATTGACACTTAGACATTTTCAAATACAACTTTTCCTTCTTCTGGACATCTAAAACTTGTTTCGCATGCTTGACATGCTCTTCACGAGTCTTACTGATAATCATAATATCATATAAGTATACTATGACAAAATCATCAAGGAATGGTCTCACCACATCATTCATAACTCTCATGAATATTGTAGGTTCATTGAAAATCCTAAACAACATAACTAACATTCAAACAACCTTGTTTGTCTTGAAAGTAGCTTTCCAAATATAATCTTAAATAATCCTTATCTAATGATAACCGCTTCTCAAATCTAACTTAGTAAAGTAGACAACTTCCTTTAACTGATCTAGTAAATCATCAATGTGAGGAAGAGGACAACAATTCTTTACCATGATCTTGTTCAAATCTTGGAAATCCACACAAATGCGCCATGTACCATATTTCTTGAGACCCAAGACAATAGGAGACCCACAAGGACATGTGTTAGAACTGACGACCCCTTTGTGAAAGAACTCTTGAATTTGCTTCTTGATCTCTGCATTTTCCAAAAGTCACATTATGTACATGCAATTATTTGGAAGTGGTGCATCTTGCTGCAAATGAATCTCATGTTGGATTCCTCTTTTAGGAGGAAACACTTCAGTTCCTAAAACATATTGTCATAAGTGTTAACAAAATCAACCAATTCATGCTTGAGTTTAGAATCACATCTTGTGAAAGATTCATATTCAATAGTATCTTTAGCATTAATCATCAACAACACAAAATTATTACTCAGAGCATTCAAAAGTCTTCTCATCTAACCAACACTAACGAGAGATAAGTTCACCTTCTTGCAATGTTCTATAACAATATACTTAACTCCATATTTAAAAATATGATATTTTTTCTCCAGATGGTGATTGGGATTAATCAGTTAGCTCAAATTACCTATCACATCCTTAAACCTTTGCATTACCTCCCAGGAAGTTTCTCCTTCCCGCTGCTTTATTTTCAATAACTCAAGCAACCCTTGTTGGTTAGTTTGGGGGAGCTTAAACTCCTGAAAAAACTCCTTTCTGACTTCGTTTGCCATTTGATTATGTTGTAATGTAGACCATTTGATGAACCATATCAATTCTCTCTCTAGAAATCTATTTTGAAATTAAATCATCTTTGTAGCATTTGGAGTCTAGTGAGCCCTCCAAATAGCTTCACATATGTACCAATGTTGTTTTATGTCCTCATTCCCCCTACCAGAGAACTCGGGATATTGGGTAAAGGATCCCGCCATGTTTGATTGGACTTGTGGGATGAGTATAAATCCTTGAGAATCAGGTTGTGATGATCCTTGGAGACATGTACTACTGTTACTATCTCTATTTCTAATGGTACTAGCTTTGTAGGTTGCATGCACACTGTGAACCTTTATAACTTTAATTAACTTAGACAAAACTTGATCAAGGTTGTGATAAAGTACTAGGGGAAGGTTCGGGGAGGTCTTATCTGAATTGTTGGGTAGTGAATCACTACCCATAGGGGACACATCATTCTTAGAAAACAATCTTCTCATAGTGAAGTGCATGTAATCATCTAGGCCTACCATGGAACTTATAAGGCCCGATGCATCTAGCATTCGCATCTTCGTTGGTGGGGCAGAGTCTCTATTGATCCTCTGAACCTCTATCACTATGGTGGCCTTGGCCTCTCCTATTGGACCAATTTTCACTCTAGCATTGTCCCCCTACTCTGCAGCTTCAATCTACTTCTCTCTCTTTCTCATTCCTCTGGACTACTTAACACCACTCCTGCTTGGTATAGCTCTCTTCACCTTTTATCGATCTCATGTAGAGCTCTCTTCTGTAATTATTCATCTATCCATGATCTTCTTCATTCTATCAAATCTCTATCCTTATGGAAGTCACCCACATCCATTTCTCCAATCTTTTCAGTATGACGAGTTAAGTAGCATCTGTCCCCTTAGACCCTTCCCTCAGTACCAGGGTTTAAGTTGCCATGGGTGAGTTCGGGAACACCAACAAGTTCTCTTCTACCATTAGAACTTTAATCCACAACAATATTTCCTTCAATAGTCTCCCTCTTAGCCCTGACTTGAAAATGGCCTCAACCTTAGAGAAATATTGATGGCCCTCTGCAGCAATCTCAATAATATATCCTTCTAAAGTAGTTTGTACCCAGAAGTCAACATCCCTAGTCAGATTTATATCGAGCTGGTGCAATCGAAGAAGGTTAGCTTGAGCCCAATTATGAGTAGATCAGCTTAGGCTTCCAGTATTTTCCTTTATCTATAGACTCTGCAACCAACAATAGAGGTCCTTTGGAAAATTGCACCAAAATATTTCGTATTGATCACTCGCAAGCTCCACACAATATCTCTTCCTTCACCTACTTCACACTTCAATGGTGGAGTTGCGCTCATTGAGAAGAAAATCGCTCTACTTGATCATGCCACCAATCTTGGAGATATTTCTTAAAGATCCTAAACACCACATTTCGGATCCCTCTTTAACATTTTAGGTCTCAGAAACAGAACCATTTGTTGGTGAAAAATGACGAAAGGGTTGAGACCCTGGGTTCAAGCATAGGGGCCAAAAAAATTCCTATCGTATTCTAGTGTATCACCATCATTTTCACCCTATTCGGGAAGAATAAGGCATCTCACTTGAGGCACGTTGTGACCTACTTGGTTAAAGGGATAAAATTAGGCATCGGGAGAAACCACATGGAAGCTATCAATACTCAGCAAACCTAGAACCAGAAAATTAGAGATACAATCATAGCAACTCAAGCATTCAAAAGGAACAAGTACTATGCATGTGCATTCATAACAAAATTTTAAAAGGGCACATAAAGTCATGCAAGAAGACTCCCATATAACCCTACAACTCCCTCCTTCATTATTTCAGCAACATTACATCAATACATTTGGCTCGAAAGCTCCTTTAATAGAAAAGAGACTAACATTACAACATAATAAATGACCAAGATATTACAAAAGAGTGTGAGATCAATAGGCTCTACACCAACATTTCAGTGTACTTCTTGTTGGGTTTTGTTATATTCTTTCCACGACTAGCTCACGTAGTTAATCGGGGGGTTAGAGGGGGGGTGGAGCTCCCCTTCGTTGCGTCGATTGTGTAGCGGGGGTGGGGGGTCACAGGGGGTTTGAGGCGTAGTGGACCCTATGTTAGGATGGGCAGACCCACCTATGGTTTTGTGCATGATTTTCGTACATGTTTTTGGATGTGATGGTTTTTTGGTCCATGGTATTGGACGTGATGGTTTTCGGTCCATGGTATTGGATGCTTCAACATGTATAAATATGTATTATAACATTGAAAGGAACAAATGAAAATCAAGCTGGTAGTCCGTTTTGGGATCCAGGGAAAATCTCTGTGTATATGTGTTTTATGTGTTATTCTCTCACATTGTTTATTTTCTGTGTTTTAGAATTCGTATGCAGGTAATTTCTGTACGGGGTTAAAACCTACACTTGGTATCAGATCAGTTTTGGCTTTAAGGGGATGCCTTTATTGCTGAGGGGTTTCCCTCGGGCCTGTGGTAGACCCTGTTCAATGGGAGATTTGCGAGATCGATTCTGGTGGTGAAAGAAGATGGAAAGCAGTGGAAAGATAGAGATTGAAAAATTTAATGGTCAAAGTTTTGAGTTGTGAAAACTCAAGATGGAGGATTTGTTGGTGGATAAAGATTAGTGGATCATGGAGGATCTGGGTACTAAACCAACAGGAGTGTCCGATGAAGAATGGAAGAAGTTGGATCGGAAGGCAAAGAGCACAATACGATTGTGTGTCTCAAATTCATTATTGCTAAATGTATCAGGGGAAGCTACGAAAAAGGCTTTGTGGGAGAAGTTAGGGACTTTGTACCAATCTAAGTCTCTGGTGAATAAACTGTGCCTGCGGAAAAAGTTGTATAACCTGAGGATGAAAGATGAAGACTCGGTGACAGAACATCTGAACGCATTTAATATTGTGGTGGTAAGTCAATTAGCATCCGTTTATATTAAAATTTTAGATGAAGATAAGTGCATCAACTTGTTATGTTCTCCACCAGATCCATGGGATAGTCTGGTTATTGCAATAGGTAGCAATGCAACTACCTTACAGTTTGATGAAATATTCTCATCCTTGTTGATAGAGAAGATGAAATGGAAAAATATGGAGAGCTAGAATGGTGATGCCTTGTCTGTACGAGGACGGCCCCAGAACAGAAACAAAAATAAGTCATCGAGTGGGAGATCTAAATCTAGAGGGAGATCTAAATCTCCAGTAAAACCTGTAAAGGTGGTGTGTTGGAAATGCGAAAAGGAAGGGCACTACAAAAGGGACTATAAATCTAAAGCTCCTGATAAAGGAAAGGGATCTGATGATGGTCCTTCTGTAGAGGCAAAACCACCTCAGATGAAGGTGGGGATGTGTACTTGGCTTCTTCAAGTACACATGTAGATGATGAGGCATGGTTGATTGACTCAGGTGCATCCTTTCACTTCACTCCCCATAGAGAGTGGGTCTGCGAGTATGAGAAATATGATGGTGGTGATGTCTTCTTAGGAGATGATAGGAAGGCTAGAATCATTGGTCGTGGAAAAGTAAAATTGAAGTTGCAAGGTGGAAGGGTTAGAACCCTTCCGGGTGTTCTGCATATTCCTGCATTGGCGAGAAATCTGATTTTTGTAAGCAAGTTGGATGATGCAGGTGTAAAAAAAGTGTTCGAGAACGATACCTGCAAAATGGTTCAGGGAGCACTGGTATTGATGCGGGGAGTTCGAATTGGAGCTCTGTACAAGCTACAAGGTAGCACTGTTATTGATGGGTGCAACAGTTCTGTGGTTCCTTAAAGTGAAGCAGAAAATATAGTGGTCTCTGGAGAGAAGACCATGTTGTGGCATCAAAGGCTTGGACATATTCAAGAGAAGGGCCTTCGAATACTTCATGGTAAAGGTATGGTAGAAGGTATGAGTAATAAATCTCTAGATTTTGATTTCTGTGAAAATTGTGTATATGGGAAGCAAAATTGGGTGAGTTTCCCCTCTGGTGGTAAGAGGGCGAAACAGATATTAGAGCTTATGCACAGTGATGTGTTTGGACCTGTGAAATTTCCATCACTAGGTAAGTCTGTGTACTATGTATCATTTATAGATGACT
>APFE030666649.1:100073-121794 GCA_000404065.3 Pinus taeda | reverse complement strand
CTTTGGTCACAAATCGGCATATTGGGGGTGTTTAGTCTTGATTATCGGGAACAACCGACCGCTGATCGCCAATCACTGATATTAGCGTTGGCCGATTGCGTTGGCACCCCACACATATATCACCCTGGGTGTCCGATAATGGTTTCGCCAATCCGATTAATCGCCGATCGCACCCTACCACCGCCGATATACATATATGTACGACCTCCGATCTGGTTGCCTTTGATTTGCCGATCCGATCTGATTGGAGATCGGTGATCGGGGGTTCCACTGCCTAGAGCTTAAGTTCGCCTCTATGCAGCCTCCGATTGCGATTTGGCCTTAAAGGCTTAAGACCCATTTTCAAAGGAAAATCCTCATTTCCTTAAGGATCAAAGAATCATTCTTTGTGCGATAACTTCATCATCCAGACTCGGATTGAAGTACCGTTTGCGCCGTTGGAATCAGGAAGACGAGATCTCCGCTCTGTTCCTGAGTTGACTTCATTCTGCTCACTTTGATTTTTGAATTTTTCCATGCCATTGTATTTGAAGATCCACCTGGATCAAGCATGCATGTCATTGTGTGCACGCATGCGATCCCACCCATTCGGCACACTCACCAAGGCACATACAAGAAGCAAGTCAGACTGGAGTTGATCATGTATCTTGACAAGTTGATGTCCATGGTCACCAACACACACTTGGAGATGAGCACAAACACCATGCATTAGTGTGTTGCTGGTCGAACTACACTCAAGACAGTGATGTGCATATTGCCAGATGAGTGGGACGGAGGAGCCATAGCAGTGTACCTAGATGCAATGGAGGTAAGAGTTTGCTTCGATAATATGTCACCATTGAGCATAAGGACACCATCACGGATGACTAAGCTTGGCATCAGTTCGCCACCATCGACCATCACAAGGATGTCAAAGAGTTGGTATCACCACAATGGTCCGAGTGTTAGTGATGTCTTGCATGGCTTGCTCAAGCCATTTATGTCTCACATGGGTACATGTGCAGATTGTATGTAACGTCTTGTCAAGTGGAAGTTCAAGTGTCGATAGTTGGATGTAACAGTCATAGAGTAGATGTAGAGTCATGAGGGTAGATGAACTGTCACAAAGGGGAATGTCAAGGGCCACCCCACCCTTTGCTATAAATAGTCCCTCATAACTCATTGTATAGGCTTTTGGTCAGCTAAGCTTCCGATAGGACAATCTTAGAGAGAGCTTGGACAATATTGTAATGAGCCTTGGCTTCTCCACTGCACAAAACTAATACGTCTCTTTGGAGGAGCAGGTGGTTGTGGTTGTAACATTCTGCTCTCGGAACTAGTGGTTGGACATGGATGTATTATATGACTAGAACTTACACTTCTTAATATAACAGAGCCAACACGTTTCATGCAGATGTTGTATTGTATTTCAGCTATCCGTTTACTATAAATGATATATGTAACTGTTTGCTTATGCATGCATGTATAGTTATTTTTGTGTATGTATGTATGAATCTTTCTGAAACATGTTGTTGTTTTAACCATCACTTTGGATTTATAGCGAACTTTCATTCCATGTTGTGATGCATCTTTGCTCATGTGTTCCTTCTTAACTCTGTGCTATGATAGTTTTCCAAGGGGCGCACTCATCTCAACCTCCGTGTGTTAGAACCTCTCATGCCCCTTCCTTGGCTTACTGCAATTGTCACACCCTTGCTACCAACAGAGACATCTTACTTGCCTCTATGCGAAATTGAGGTCAAGGCATTACCATATGACCCACTACTGGGACTCCTACACCAAATAGTCTGAATTCTAATAGGGACTTCTTACTAGGGATATCCCCTTGCATGTTGGTGGGTCCAGCACCGTCAACACATTCTAAACCACCTAATGGTGTACAATATACCAATCTTCTTTTCTTCATTTGTAATCAAAAGAAAATAATGCATTTAAATCTCAAACAAATTCCTGTTACAAATATTTATTCCACTAAAATCAGAGTATGCATAATCAACCCTTCTTAATCATATCCATGGGATTTCATCAAAATCAATTCTTCCTTATATATGAATGTTGATTTTACATGCATGTTGAATTGTTGTGTATCTTGACTTGGAAGGATATTGGTTGCATGGGGGTTATTATTATTATTATATTAAGTTATTTAGAAGATCATGAAAAATAATGTTTTCTTATATTTTGCTATATTTTTTATTAAGACAAATTATTAGAAATATGTTAAATAACTTAAATACATGCATTGAAAAGATGTGCTTGAGAAGTTGGGGTTAAACCCAAGCATATGAATGACTTGATTGTCAATGGGTGAGTGAGATATGTGGAGTGCATGCATCATTGCGTATATGGTTAATGCATCATTATCAATGCGATATGTGCTTATTATCTTTCTTTAATAGTTGAAATTGTACCTACTAAGAAAAATATTGACTTAATATGGACTATAGTATGATGACTTTGGTGTGTATGCTTTGCGAATGTGTAACAAGTGTAAGTCTTAAGATGATGATTAAGTTCATAATGCTAATTTTAACTCTTTTATAATCTACAGTAATAGAAACTTAACAAAAGTTACCTTGAAGGATGTCACTTTAATTGTGAATGTAGATTCACGAGCAATGCATGTGCATTAAATTGATATATTAAAATATGGTTTGGGAATACATTCTTAATAAGTAAGAATGAAATTCCTATGATTTCTCTAAAATGATTTTGTGTAGTTCTTAATTGCTATATTTTGGGTTGACATTTTGCATCAAATAACTTGAAATTACTCAAATACTAGGTTGTGATATGACCTCCTTAATAAACATGGTTGCAAAAACTATTTTAAGGAAAACTTGAAGGTTATGTTTTCCTGAGGTTATATATGGGTGTGGAATCCATATTAACATATATCTATGAGCTAAGGTATGGGTGTCGAATCCATAGTGGTAATTCTTTTCGTTAGAATGAACAACTTATTTTGATGGAATCTCATAGACATGATTAAGGAGGATTGATCATGTGTAATTAAAGTTAAATTGATTAAAGATTGATAGCATGAATTTGTTGAGATATAAATACATTATTTCTATTAATTAAATAATAAACATGAAAAATATAGTAAATACATTAAATAGTTTAAAATTGAAATAATTTAATCATAATATAAAATAGTCAAGTGAAATTGAATAATTATCTCCAATATTTTATTTTATTTTATTTAAATTCATTCAATATTTCAAAATATTGATATTTATACAATGTTATAAAATTTATAACCAAATTTAAATACTCAAAAAAAAATTTTATTTTTATTTTTTTAAGCTCTTAATCAATATGTCCATCTTTGAAATACAAATATTTTCAAAGGTCCATTTTGATTGTATTGACATTAATGACATATAAGACGATAATAAAGTATTGCAGCCTTAAATTGCGTTCACCTAATAAGCCGTTTGTCACTCTCAAACCCTGTGGAAGATACGTTTTTGTTTGCGTTGTCTTTCGTTGGAATACAATACATTTTTGTTTTGTATTGACAGATACGACAATAAGAGAATCTTGGAGCCTCAAATTGGGTAATGGCGATATTTGTCATTTAGCCAATTATGTTTTAATCTTTTCCTTTATATTTATTATTAATACATATATGTATATTTTGTTTTTTAATTTATATATTAGATTTTATTAAGTAAAATTATTTTGATTTAATATTTTTCTATTTATATATTTAATTTTTTATTTAAAAATGATTGTAAGTAAAATGGTATTTAAAGAGTATTAATAATAAAACATATTTCAATGTTGGTCACCAATAATATCTAAATAATATTTAAATATTAATTTTATATAACATATACACATAATTTAGCAAAAACATTTCTTATTATATTTAGAGGCAATTTTTATTGTCTATAGGAAAGGGATGTGTAATACTTGCGATGCTCAACATGGAGTTAACACTTGACATTTAATAAACAATAGCTATCATTCAATGTTGACCATAAAATAAAATATGCCAATATGAACTTTAAATTCCCCCTAGATAATGTGTTATGGAACCATCCAGAAGTTAGCTCGGTGATGTGGTGAGCTCAACCAAGGTATCAATGCATGACACCTTATGTGGGGGGTATTTTCCCCTTTCTTTAGTAATTATGAGCTACTATATGGGAAAGATGATTGGTATGTGTGAATTGATAGTGAGGTAGCATTAGAATTATATGCCTTTGATCCTCATGAACTATGATGATGATCAATTATTGCAAATTATGGTTTCAGTTAGCTCGAGATTTGCAAGTATGGTAACCATCATGTAGTGGAAAGAGAAAATTTGTTTAGATGGGTTGCACTTCTCTCCTTTATTGTCTTTAAGTATATTCATTGGTCTCATTTATGTGGTTAGTCTATTTATGGTTTAGTTGTTGGTCCTTTTCCCTTCTATGTTTTTTCATGAGTTGATTCTTATGTGGATTTTGTTGTTTGACTCATTTTCTTGTTTGTCCCCCTCTCCTCTTCTATGTGTGTTATCAAGATCCTTTGTTTTATGTTTTTTATTTGTCTAAGGGGATTTTTCTATTTTTGGGTTTGAATCCCTCTTCACTTCCTATGATCGATAGAGCTTCCTATAAACTACATTTTTCTGGGGCTTTAATGTTACCCCCATTTTCTTCTGCAATTTCTTGTTTGTAGGGTTCAAACATGCCTTCCTAATGTTATTTTTAAGCATTCAATTTGGTTCTTCCATAATGCTTTTCCTATCACTAGCATGACTCAATATGAGGTTCATGAATCTAGTAAAATGGAGGCTCAAAAGGGTCAAAGGAACTCTCACTAGGGTACCCCTTGAGACTCTCGAGGCATTAGGCCCAAGAGTGCCACCAAACTAGAAAACCATCATTTCAAACATTCCACTTCACTAGAAGCTCAGGTAGATGTTGAAGCTTTCGTTAATTCTAGCAAGTAGAGAAGATGACTAATGCATGCTTAGAAAAATTATGGCAGAGTTTAGGCATGGATTGATGATACAAGGTTTTCATGCTTAAGGGATACAAAGTTTTTTAGAGTGATAGATTTCTATTTTCTAGATAAAGTCTTGTTCCCATTTCCCTAGAATATAGAAGCAATTTGAAACATAATCAGTTGACAAGATTGAGGTAAAATCCATTGTGCTTTATTGAGTGGTATTTGGTATTAGTTTCAAAGCCTATGATGATGGACATGAGAAAAAAGGAGGTATTTTTTTTATTCTGAGCACACCATATCTAAAGGCACTGTGTCCATCCCGATTATTATTAATGATGAGTAGGAGAACCAGAAGCCATGCAAGAGTGAAGGACAAGAGGCATCCCACCAATTAGGCCCTCCTTTCATGCCATTTTGATATATTTTGATTCATAAAATGCCATGGATATTCCACTAGAATTTTTTTTCACAATAGATCTAATGAAAAAATACAATGAATTGTAATGTTTGAAAGGAATTAAATTGTAAATAGAGATAGGGGTGACACAATTAAGTGAAAAATTTAACCCCTAAAAAACAACATTTAATGGCTTAAACTATCCATAGAGGCTTTCTGATCCCAACTCTCCAAAGTAGGCCCCACTAGTAGATTTTCTCATCTAAGTTGGTTTCTATAAATTTTCTAGCCTGAAAGCATGAATATGGATGGAAAGCGATATAATGATTCGATTCAGATCATACCTCCCTATTTTTGGAGGCCTTTGGTTCCCAAAATATTCTATTAAATGAGTTGAGGAAATTTTTCCTCTACCTTCTCCCTCAAGTACCATTTAGACTTTCCTCAAAGTTTTCCTTTCATATGCCAAAGGACATGCTGATCCCCTATTACAGTTTTGGATATCTTTTGCAAATGGTATCCTCTGTCAATTCTATTTGATCATATTGCACTAAATTCTCTGTAGAAGGTTGAACCTTGTCCTCTTCTTAATCTAGCATGGAAGGCTAATATAGATTCATATTTTACAGATTCACCACTAACTAAATGCCCATGTATTAGGGTATACTAAGCCTATATCCATTATCTCTAACCTTTTCTAGTATCTCAAAAGGACCATATCATAGAGCCTTTATTTTCTTAATACGACTCTATAGCTTCTCCGTGTCCAACTATAACATATTTTCTCTCCTACCTTCAATAAGTTCTCTATTTTATGTTGATCATTTGCGTGACTTATGTAGGATATCTTATAATTATAAATGGATCCTTGTGATATTCTCAACAAATTTCACGAACCTTAAGCAATCCCCTATGAGATCCTCCCTCACTCCTCCTTAACATCCATATGCAATATCCAACAGTGAAGTTGGAAAATATCCAAAACAAGTTTGAAATGAGAACTTACTAGTATAAGTGCAAACTAATTTGTCGTAAAATTTTTGTAAATATACCATATTTTCATCCCAATTCTTGAAATGATTTTAATATTAACCACTCAAAAGATGCATCAAAATCTTGTTAACTACTTTTGTTTTCCCATCTATTCATGGATGGAATGATATATGCTTATTCAACTTTGTGTTCGCCTTCTCTGCCATAATGTAGCCAAAAATTCATTAATAAATCTAGTGTCCTTCAATGGAATGATTCTACTTGGTATTTCAAAGTGAACGCATACCTATTCAAAGAGGAAGTTTGTTGTGTCTTTCTTACTGATTGTACTTTCACAAGGCATGGAAATGCACATCTTAATAAACTTATCAACCACCATGAATAGGTACTCAGATCCCTTCCTATTTGTTGGTAAAGCTTCGACAAAGTCCATAGAGGTGCTTTCCTAAGGGCTCGTGGGTACATGTAAGGGATGTTATAGACCTTCTTTCCTATTACTAGTCTTGTTGGTACACATACATCCTCTTAAAAACCTAGCTACATATTCTTGCATCCTAGGCTTGTACACATACCTTTGTAAGTTGACAATTAGTTTCCCTAGACCCAAATTCCCTACAACGTTGGAGGTGTGAGTCTCTTTGATTAGTCGTAGTGACTCACCTTTAGGAGAACATAACTTGTCTAACCTATAGAATAACCCATTTTGGAGATGATATTTAATTGTGGCATCACCATTGTACATATGAATCTTGCTCTGTAATTACTGAAATACCTCCTTAAAGTTCTTATCTTTGTACATGACTCTCTATATGCATCATCAATGAAAGGATCCATGTGCATCAAATTTTCCAAATTTTTGATCTTGAATGTGGTGGCCTTGAAATCATTTTGGCCAACTTGTGTGTGCTGTTGTTCTTTTACAATCATTAAGTGAAACTGCTATAAATATCATATTGACTTACAATTCCTGGTGTATAATAACTTACTTTGGGTCTAAAGGTACTATAATAGCTGGTGATTATATTACTATCTCACTTCCCATATGATAATGATTCCACTCTTTTATGGCTTGTAGTAGGGAATATAATTCCTTGTCATATGTAGCATAATTGAGAATTTCCCAATGAAATACTTTAGAATAATAACATATAGGCATTCTTCCCTTCATCAACATTGTTCCTACAACATAAAAACTCACGTATGTTTCCATTTTAAACAATTGTTGCAAGTTATATAATGCAAGAACCAATGCTTGAATAATTTTCTTCTTTAACTCTTCAAATGGATTTTGTTAACCTTTTTTGTAGTGGAAACTATTACCACTTCGTATTATGGAATAGAGTTGTACTATTGTTAATTTTTGCAACTATGGTCAAATTCCTCTTTGGACAATTCATATGATGAAGATCATTATTTCAATAGATTCCTCTTTTCGGGAGGACCAAAATGGACCTAAATATCATTGAATTTGGTCAAGCAGAAGTTGAGTTATGAATTATTTTATTCATACATATATTATGGAATGGGTCATCCCTAACCACATGTGTAATTGCTTGGATCAACCTTAACCCCAAGTGGACCCTCAATAAAGCCTATAAATAGAAAATACCTCAAGCTCATTTGGACACATTCAATCAATATATCTTCTCTTATATTTTGTCTTGGTTGCATAGGTTTGATGAAAGGAGTTCACGTAAGGGTCCAAAATCACAGGTGTGAGGTTCGCTATGAGTTAGGGTTTTCTAGTTTTTGGAGGCTGGCATAGAATAAGGAATTTTAGTCACTAGACCCTGGCATACAGTGGTCATGAAAACTTCCAGAGAGCCTTGGACACTGGCACAGAGGCTTATGGGAGCGTCTAGGGCTTTAGAGGCAGATCTGGAGGTGTCGGTCCCCAGACGCTCAGACAGAGTGGTCGTGAGAGCATCCAGGCTATCCCGGACACATGCATAGTAAATTGAAGGGAGAGTCCAAGGATTTTTGAGTGCATATGATGAGTTGGTCCCCACACACATGCACAAAATAGTCTGAGAGCATCTGGGCTACCATAGACGTTGACATACAGTTCACAAAGAGCGTTGAGGTCTTTTATAGATGCTCGCATAGCTACACCTCCCTGTTTCCAAGAATCATGGATGCAATTTCTGTATTCTAAAGTTTCCACTTAGTTTTTAGCAGTGTTTGACATAGTGGTAGTAGTTTCTAGTAGTTTTCTATACCCAACTATAACATATGACAGTCATCTGAATCAGGGTTTTGTTTTCAAACATGATTAGATCTGATTCACAGATATCATAGTTTCTTAGATACATAGATAAAGTTATGGATCAATCTACTCTCTCTTGCTATATAATTTGACAATGATATAAGAACAAGAATTTTTTCAAGGTTTTTCCCCATAATGGGTTTTGCCCTGGTCTTGGACCAATCGTGGTGTTTCTATGTGTGTGTATGCTTTTCTTCTACTGTTTCTTTTATTTTTCGTTGCATTAATGATGATGTTGTTGTTATTTCTATATAATTTCATATGCTGATGTATAATGGTGTAGATCTCAATAATGTAATGATGATATGGGGTGAACTTAATGTATTAATGATGAACTGCAATTATCAAAGAAAAGAACAATGTAGCCCTATGAAAAATTAACATGGCATCAGAACTGGGCTGAAGAAAATCCATGGAGATCACCCTAAAGATGTAACCTTTTGATAGGAAACAAGAAGAGGATGGTGGAGACCTAAAATAATTCTAGGGTTTGAAGAAAACCCTATATTAATTCTATGAGCTTAGGATTTTGAGAGAAACCATTTTTGATAGGCATAAGTTCCCCACTTAGTTCTGAAAGTAGTCTTAAGTTTGTCATCGGGGTGCACCAATATTGAATATTTGTCATCTAGGTAGATGTCTCTTTATTTTATGAAAGAATTTGGTAGCTCTACAGTTGAAATCTTTCCAGGAAAACATCGAACATAAACAATAACTTGGAAAAATTACAACAAGAAAAACTAATCAAAACATTACAACAACATTCTTCTGCATATGCATGAGAATACAGTAACATGAAAGGAATTAGTCCTAAGAGTTGTATACATCACATCTACATTGAGGAAAATTGTAAACCTATCAGACAACCTCAAAGAAGGATGAATCCAAATCTTAGGGAAACCGTGAAAGAGGAGTTGCAAAAATTGCTGAATGTAAACTTCATTTACCCAATTTTAGACAACCAATGGGTTTCTTCTCTAGTGATTGTGCCTAAAAAGAATGGTAAATGGAGGGTATGTATTGATTATCAAGAATTGAATAAATCTACCCTGAAAGATCATTTTCCTTTGCCCTATATAGATCAAGTGTTAGATACACTGGAAGGTAAGAAGCATTTCTCATTTTTCAATGGTTTTAGTGGTTACAATCAGATTTAGGTAGCACCTGAAGATCAAGATAAAACCACATTCACCTGCCCATGGGAAACTTATGCCTACCAAGTACTCCCTTTTGGATTGTGCAATGCACCTGCAACATTCCAAAGAGCAGTACTAGGAATTTTTTCTGATCTAATATATGATTGTATAGAGGTGTATATGGACGACTTTACAGTTTATGGGAATACATTTGAAGAAGCTTTAGGAAATTTGGAAAAAGTTCTTAAAAGATGTAAGGAAGCAAACCTTTCACTAAGCCATGAAAAATGTTTTATGATGTTTACAGAAGGGTTTGTTTTAGGACATCACATTTCTGGAGATGGAATTAAGGTTGATAAATCTAAAGTTGAAGTCATCTCTAAATTATCAATTCCAAGTTTTCAAAAGGATGTTGGAAGTTTTTTATGATTGACAGGATACTATAGAATATTTATAGAAAATTTCACTAAACTAGCATCCCCACTCTTCAAATTACTCACCAAAGATTGTGAATTCAATTGGAATCTTGATTGCCAGTTGGCATTTGAGACTTTAAAAGAAAAAATTTCTGAGGCACCCATCTTAAGATGTCCAAATTGGAAACTACCTTTTAACATTTCAACAAATGCATCAGATATAGCTTTGGGAGCTGTATTAGGACAAAAGGATTTGATCCTCTATGCCATCAATTACACAAGCAAGAATTTGACTCCCATTGAGTTAAATTACACTGTAACTGAAATGGAATTCTTAGTTGTTGTTCATGCTATCAACAAGTTCAGACATTACATAATAGGCTATGAAACCTTTGTTCATATAGATAACTCTGCAATTAGGTACTTAATGAATAAACCTATTACTGGCAAAGTTACAAGACGGTTATTACACTTGCAAGAATTCAACATCACTATTCTAGATAGACCTAGAAAACAAAACATAGTTGCTGATTTCTTGTCTAGAATTCAAAATATCAAAGATAACACTCCAGTTGAAGATAAATTTCCCGATGAATATCTTTTTGTAGTAACTACTCAAATCGCTTGGTTTGCAGATATTGCCAATTACTTAGTCATAGGAAAATTACCTTCACATTTTTTCCTAAGGATAAAATAAAAATCATTCAAACAAGTGCAAGTTACTCACGGATTACTAATGAATTTTATAAAACAGGTCCATGTCTCATGATCAGAAGATGTGTTCAAGAAGATGGAATGCTTAAAATTATTAAGGCATGTCATGATGAACCTTATGGTGGACACTTTGTTGATAAGAGGACAACCTATAAAATCCCTCATTTAGGATATTATTCGCCCTCCATCATCAGAGATGCCAAAGAATATGCCAAAAGGTGTGATAACTGCCAAAGGGTAGGGAAACTTGCTCCTTCAGATGAAATGGCACTACAAACCTAGGTACTCATTGAACCTTTTGAAAAATGGGCCTTGAATTTTGTTGGACCAATTAATCCCCCATCAAAACAAAAGAAGTATATTTTGGTATGCACTAATTATGTCACCAAATGGGTAGAGGCTAAAGCATTACCTTTTGCTGATGAAAAATTTGTAGTTAATTTTCTTTTTGAGGACATCTTCACTCATTTTGGTGTTCCAAGAGAAATTGTGATAGATCAAGGATCTCAATTTACATCTAAAATGGTGGAAAGACCTATGGAAGAATACAAGATAAAACATAGAAAGTCTACTCCTTACCATCCACAAGCAAACAATCAAGTTGAATCTACGAATAAGGTGATTAAAGGAATTCTCACTAAGACTGTACATCTACATAGAAGAGATTGGGCAGAAAGTCTTCCTGAAGCCTTATGGGCCTATAGAACTACATGGAGGAACACAATAGGACATACACCTTATGAGCTTGTATATGGGAAGCAAGTCCTGTTCCTTATAGATTTTCAAATCAAAACCTTCAAGATGGTAGTCCAATTGGGATTGGATTTATCAGAAGCACAGAAACATAGAATGGAGCAAATCAATGAGCTTGATGGAATCAGGTAAGATACAGTTCAAATAACTATTTTAGTCCAGCAACAGAGGGCTAAATGGCATGATAAGTATATCAAGGAGAAGAAGTTCCAAGCAGGGGATTGGGCACTTTTGCTCGATTCAAAATTCAAAGATTTTCAAGGAAAGTTTCAGACTCATTGGCTTGGGCCATATGAGATTGAAGAAGTCTTTAATAATGGAGCATTGAGAATAAGGACAATAGATGAAAGAAAGGTACCTCTTCTTGTGAATGGTAATTGGTTGAAGATATAACATAATCCAATTTCAAGAGAGGATTTTGTCAAAATTTTCCAAGATAACGCTGAAGTGAGGTTGGTGAAGAAAATTTTTTCTTCTCCATTAACTTAGTTTTTTCCTATATATATATATAGGAAATTAAAAAAAAAGCCCAAAATGTATAAGTATGAAAACCAATTGTTCATTGGCATCTTATACAGGAAATACAGGGTGAAAATCAGAGATTTCTAACATCCTATATTTCCCATTTTCTTGCTGTAATAAGTAGTCGCCACTGACATAAAGCTACATTCATTTGCAGTTCCTAATTTGAAAATTCATTTCATTTCATTTTCATTCAACTCCACTTTCATCCATTTCCATTTCATTTCACATTCATATTCCATAGCCATACTTAATTTTTATCATGTTTTGTAGCTAATTCCATTCTGCAGTCGTATCTCATTCAACAGCGCTGTTCCAAACAAACGATGATTGTAGGGAATTGAAGAACCTTGTTCATTTGAAGACCGATACGCTAAAAAGGTATCTGCAGATCAACATCAAAGGAAACAACAAACGAAAAGGTTAAGTTATAAAAGGTAAAATGCAAAAAATTAATTTAAAATAGCAAGGTTAAAACATAAAGCATAAATAATATGGGTATTCATTTATTTCCTTGACGAATCATCATTTTATTTGATTGCAATCTCCATCGTACTAAATATCTACCACATCCTCCATATTTTGTCACATAACGGTCCATAATTAACTCCCTCATTGTTTTTAACAGTCATGACTATGACGTGACATACTTGTCCACGTTTCTCCAAAACCCCTAGCATCTACTTATTTCATAGAAATCTGCAGTTCCTTTCACCATATTCGTAGTCAATCCATTTCATATAACCAAGAAGGGTAATTTTGAAGGTTGAGAACTCTAGGTAGTATAAGGCATGGGGCTAATTGTCAAATCGGGAGTGGTAGGAGAAAAATACATGGAAGGATACCCATAACTCAAAGAAATGTTGCAGAAAGCTGGATGGCTCAAATTCATCAAGAAATTTTATGGTTTTCATAAGGAGATTACAAAATCCTTTGCTCAATATTTTGATGGCACAGAGGTAGAAATTTGATATATTAAGTTTGCTGTAACTGAGTCATTCATAATTGAGGCTACAAAACTTCAAAGGCATGGTGAAAGATGGTTAAAAAATAAGGAGTTCCACGGTGAATCATGGAAAGTAATACTCAAAAACCCAGGTATGGATGTATTTGTTTTTAGAAAAGGAATTCCCATTTTAGCACTTAAAGTTAAGTGGAGGAACATGCTCTTGATATTACAGAAATTTATCACTTGTGAGGGGAGATTTGGTTGCATGTATGTCTACCATGTCCGTTTACTAATGAATTTCCTAGAAAACGGAGAAACCAATCTTCCTTTCTTCTTGCTAAATAGTTCAAGAAGGATGGCCTCAAATGTGCAAAAGAAAATAGAATTCATAGATACAACCATGTATCATCATGGGTTGATAAATGTATTAATTGAGTTTCATTTAAAAAGCATAGGAGATACCTGAGAGAATTTCCTCATTAGAAACCATTTCCAAGAAGCACCAAAGTCACCTAAAGAAGATAATGTTAGAAGAAGTAGAAGAAAGAAGATTGGTATAACTATTAAAGATAGACCTGAGTCTTCATTACAAAAAAATGATGAAAAGTTAATCACTGAAGAACTGACAGAAATCAGGAAGCAAATCCAGGCAAGAGGAAAAATAAGAAAGGAGAAAAAGGTCACAGATGAGGAGAATGTAAGTCATCCACAACCTATAAGAAGCTCTAGACTCCGAAGTTTGGTAAAGAAAACATCATCAAAAGGGACAGAGTTTATAAACTTAGACGAGGAAACCCCAGAAACATCTCCTATTAACATCCCTTCTGCACACAATTCTCAAAATTCTCTTGATCATCATTTTTAAGGTAGCCCAAGTAGAAGATCTCCAGGCATTGACCCAGTGTAGCCACAAATATATGATTATATAGAATCAACGGAGAAGAGAAGTGCCTCAATGAACCCCGAACCTTATGTCAATCCACAAGAACCTCTAATTGACACTCTTAAATAGGAAATTTATGAATTAGAGATATTGAACAGACATATCAAATAGGAGAATGAAACCTTGAAGGAACAAAATAAATTGGACAAGGCAATTCATGATAATACCATTCTGCATCTAGGACTGTGGTATAAGAAAAATAGGAAGTTGAAAAGAAAGAATAAGATTTTGAACAGAGCAATCATTAACCTCAAGTACATGCTTCTTATGAGAAAACCCAGAATGACAGTCACTTCAAAGAAGAACAGAAGAAGAAAATTGGATGTACTAGCAGAGGTGTCTGAGAAAATGCATTAGATAAGAAGAACTCACATTTTTGGCAAATTGCATGAGGACATGCAATGATTTTGCAGTGGGGGTATGTTGAACTTCAGAATTACCTTCTCCTTGACATTTTTTCTCACCTTTTTTCTCTCATTTTCTCATAAGACTACAAACCCAATTCATGATACATGCTAGGTTTTGTCTTAGGAAAGCATTAAAATGATCACCATATCATATTTTCATGTTCTTTCTATTTTAATAGATTTTTGCAAATTAGCTATAGAACACAATCTATTCTGTAGCTAACTGTGGATTCTGTAGCTACTCTCATGGTTTGGCAGGTTACAGGTGTCAAATGAAGAACTGGGCCACATGGGCATTTCTAGAATCATCTCCACATGGGTTCTATCCTATTTACTCAGTCCAGATCGACATAAAAGTGTGCCTAAATTCATGGTCAAAGATGGAGTCAAATACATTATTTAGAAGCAATAGGACTCTTGATTTTCTCTTTCGTAGCTAATCAAGAGTCTAACAGTTCTATTGAAGATTTAATTCGAGTTAAGTCACCTATAGCTGATAAGAAGTTAAACAGTCCTATTACAATTTGAATTAAGCCACTTGTAGCAAGTTTTTCTCATAAACAATCATGTTAGATTTAATTCGAATTAGCTACCTGTAGCAAGTTTTTCTCCTAAATAATTATCTTATTTTCCTATAAATATTGGTTGCGTAGAACCGAGAAGTAGTTAGAAGCTAGAAGGAATTACAGGCTTTTTGCTGATACTCTATATTCAAACTTCGTTTTGTTCATAATACAAATGTCGTTTTGTCAATGCTGGTTTAAAGCGCATCTTTAACTAGCTAGCATTCTAGCCACACCAGTTGCAGAGGGGCCTTGCACTGAAGGATGTTTTTCACTTGTTGTTTTCAGTTTAATTTCTATTACTCTGTTTTCAACAAGTATGTTTTCTAATTTAGAATGATGTTTCATTTCAGTTTTTAACCAATAGTGTAAGGATAAAATCACAACTGTGCAACCTTGTTCTTCTGAGATATTTTATGGAAAAATGACTTTGTTTCCAAAATTAAATGAAGATTGAAGTAATAAGAATACATAGTTGCTTAGTTTTCTTATTGTTTTGTTATTCACTTTCATAGAACAGAACTGTTAATTAATTGTGTTAATAAATGTTCTCAAAAACCATTTCAAAATGACGATGAACGTAACTTAAATGGTTAAATATATAATTCATACAATGATTGAATTTACTCAGTACATTGTTTGTTTTATATGCTTTTACCTTTTGTTTTCTGCTTTCAAGTCCTTACTTAGTTGCATCACTTGACATTCCAAAAAATCATTTCAAGGAGATGATTTCATCATATTCCAAAATTGAATGGTTGAATGTTTAAATGACTGCAATTACTGAGTTACCTTCTGCATCAATATCATTTTTGGTTTTAAGAATTATATCCATGGATTAGGACTAATGATAAGATAAGATAGATGATCTGTTCTCTTATTAGGTTCTAACTAGTCAACAGTTCTTGGTCCATTTTTAGGAGATTAGAATAACTTAGGAACCTTTCCTTTCCTTTAAAATTCATTAGATCCATTCAAATTTTCTCATAGGTTGTATATTCTTATACAACAAAGAACAGAAACCCCCAAAACAAACAAAAAACAAAAAACAATGAAGTAAGAGAAAAGCTAACTAAGCACATATAGTGCATCACACTTCATCAGTCTACAAACCTCAGTTGATAATTTATGCAAGCAATTTAGGACACTAAATTGACTAAATAGGGACCACGTTTCATAAATTTTCAAACTGGATGATCTTGGTACACAAGAATACACATGAAGGCCTCATTTCATCAAATTTTCATACTGGACCCATCAGAAACTTTGAAACTCAAATTGCATCAACCAACAACCAGTTAATCTGAACAATCAGATCACTATCACTAGAACAATATGCTGAACCCAAAAACTTACATCATCATTCAAAATCAGCTGCAATCTCAAAAATCATGTATCAAAATGTAAACGCTACTTTATTGAACCCAACCTGCATGTATACACTACTTCCTTTAATCAAACCTGCGTATACCTTCAAAACTACTGAAACATAAAACTTCTGAATCAAGTCTATACCAACCAAAAATATACTGAACATCTACTGTCAATTTACAGATTACATAGGTAGTAGCAAAGATCACTTTTCTCACTTATATAATCAATTAATCAGATATCAAACTCCTTATGCATTCAGTTTTACATTCCAATCGCAAAAGACTTCATTGATAGATAATAGTAAAATAATGGTACTGATCAAATAGATCAATCATCTTTGAACAACATACTTTTCTTTTGCATATGCTACTTGGAAGAGCCAAACCGTTGTGTATATACAACTTCACGAAAGTGAACCAATGTACAGATCTGCAAATATTAACTCATAACTGTGATGCTATTCCAAACTTTAGAGAAACCCAGATCATGACATTCAAAGAATAAAACAGGTGTACACGATTAGATCTGGCCCAACCAATATCAGATAATTCAATGATAAGCCATTTTAGGTCTCATGATCCTAATTCAACATTGAAGTCAAGGTGCACAAAATATTTCAGATCAAATCACCAGCATAGCCCCTGCAACATAAAATATACTTCAGATAGAACTATTCCTTAGAAACCCTTTTCACTTGCACACATTGGCCATATGATCTTCTCCTCCTTATATAGTTTTAGGTCGTTCTCAATACCTTGGACCAAAACCACTTAGGACCCCTGGTATTCTTGGACGAGATTGAATAGTGGTTACTTCGATCAATATTGTGGGCCAATACCATGGTATTAACCCCTGGTATTCTATACTCTTGAAATTCCTTGATTTTCCAACTAGTACGCACTCTTCCCCTTGCGGGAGTGCATGCATATGTATACACGATTTTTGTTTTGCGGACTTGCGTGTATACATTGTTTTGACTAAGTGGACTTGTGTATACATCTTAAACATCTTTTCACCGTCCTTTACCTTCAACTTCTTCATTTTGATTAGTAGACTTTAGTTCCATTTTCCTGTTCTTCTGTACCAATGCCATGTTACATCTGAATGGAATTGTTACACTGTGGGTTTCCTTTCATCAAAACTGAGCTGACCTATGAGTGATTTTCCATCGAGGACAACACTTGTATCATAATGCCAACAGATGATGGAAATGAGCTACATACGTGGGATTGATTACAATTAGGAGCTGTCAAATATTTTTGTTGGCTATACAAAACATGAGATGACATTGAGCTTGATATAAAATCGAGGGTGATCAATTCATATCATACATTTTTCTCTCTAAAGGACTCATATTATATTGATAAGTCTGTTAGCAGGTTAGAAGTGGAATGTGTATTTGCTAGAGATAAGAGCCAAGGTCCTAATTGTTGAATCATGGAGCTCTTCTTACATTTTCTCAATCTCATAGGGGAGGATCTTGTTCAGCTAGTGGAGGAATCAAGATTAATTAGGATGGTCTCAGGTTATCTTAAATCTATGATTATTATTGTCATCCTGAAGTCCGCCATGCCTAGCTCTTTCATGATTTTAGGACCATTTCATTATGTAATTTGGTTTACAAATTGCTATATAAGATTATTGCTTTAAGACTCAAGGAAATTTAGCTAATGCCATCTCACTACATCAATTTGGGTTTCTCAAAGAGAGGAAATTACATGATTCCATTGTGGTATCTCAAAAGTGCCTACACTCAGTGAAAACAAAATATCTGAGTATGCTAAATCTCAAGTTGGACCTTGTTAAATCCTATGACTATATTGACTGGGTATTTCTTCATATGGATTTAGTTAAGATTAGGTTCTCATATCATGTTGTGTAATGGATAATGACATACATCACTATGGCTAAGTTTGCAGTTCTCATTAATGGTCTTCCATCTCTTTTTTTAAGGCATCTAGAGTATTATGCTAGGGTTGTCCGTTATCTCCACTATTTATTATTATTATTATTATTGAAATTTTAAGTCACCCTATTCTAGAGGAAACTTGGACTGAACAATTTGTTGGTGTTCAGGTCTCTAAGAATATATTTGTCACCCATTTTCTCTCATTGAAGATGTACTTCTATTTGGGATGGGTGGAATACTTTAAGATTATTGACGGTTTTCGTAGAGGAATAGGTTTCATGCTAAGATATGACAAATCCATCTTCATAGAATATGAGGTGGACCTGGAGATTCTTCAAGAAATTGCAAATATTTTTTCTATTAGGGTGAAACATCTAACACAAGGCTTTTCTTACTTATGTTTTTTCCTTAAAACAAATAATTATTTGGTTAAGGATAGGCATTCATTGATTTTGATATTTGTAGCTTGGGAGATACTCCAAGCCATAGGGTTTGAGGATTGGAGGTTGGAATGCCACAAAAGCACTTTGCGGGCCTGGAACCCAAGAGGTCGACTTTTCACCCAAGCTTTTGGGTGTTAATCCTTGAGGGTTTTTGGAACTGTGATGATTTGAGATGATAGAGGAACTTGAGAGTAACCAAGAGCAATAAAAATCACTAAAATCCAAGTGGTCTATCATGAGATATGAATTTTTGAAGTTAATGGGTGGGTTTGGTTAAGGTTGGCTAGGTGATTATAGGCCTTATGATAGGTTGTCAAGCCCACATGTGTGATTTGATGGATCCCTTGTGTTTAGCGTAAATATAAGGTGAGTGTGAGGTCATTTCTACACATCCAAGTGAGAAACAAAAGAGAAACTCACACTCAAGAGATCTTTGTTTTGGGCTCCATATGTAAGAGGCATATTTTAGTAAAGGATAAAAGGGATAGATAAAGCATCTTTGTGATTGTTTGAGAGTATAATTGATCTAACAGCAGGGCTGAGTGAGATAAGGAATTTTTGGGTCTAGTTTTGGGTATATGTTGCATGGGAAAACCTATGAAAGAGGAGTCATAAACCTATATAGTGGGTTGGAGGAGGGATGAGGCCATGCTTAAGTGAGAAGAAAGGTGGTAAGGCTTAAAAGTGGGCTGGAAGATAGCCCAAACCTCAACGTATGGGAGAAACACCTTAAAGAAAGCCAACCACAACTATTGGGAGGGTGTTTGAGTAGTGGAATAGGGCTGAAGATGGCTGATGTATTTCCCTAACCAAGATGAAATCAAGAGTAGAGGAGAAGACCTAAAACAATGAGCATAAGAGGTATTTTTATGTGTCCTATGGTTGATTTGTTGTTGGGTGTTGGATCTTAGATTTGAATCAGATTGGATGGTGTGTTTTGGGATGATTGTAGTAGTCAAGAGATAGGACCTATGTGGCCTATTAGATTCCCTAACAAGTGGGAAGATGCTATATTAGTTATTGGAACCTAGATTTGTGCAATAGATCCTCTATTTCATAACAAAGGGTGGATCTTCAGAGCTCTAGTTTGATGATGATTGAGAAGATATGAAGGACATGTTGTCTGGTGTTGTATTGGGTATTTTAGGTATGTTGGAGGGCAGTGTGAAAGTGCCCAAGTGTGAAGCCATAAGTGCTGTATAGGGAAGGACTCTTGGATACTAGGAGCGACAGTTGTTGGAACTCAAGTTTTGGCCAACCATAGGAGCATATTGTTGTAGCCTGTGTTCATCATTAGAGAAGTGATATTTGATGGTGATAGGTGGCTACCCTATTATCTTATGTTAGTATTCAATGGAGTAGTGGAGAAGACTATAGTGGGTAGAAGTCCCTAAGTAGCTGAGGAGTAGCAATGGGTAGTTGAGAGTTTTTCATAAATGGAGTTGTGAAAAACTCGACAGGAGTCTCAATGAGTTGATGCTCTGAAGGAGTAACAGTCAATGAGAGAGTATGTGGAGCCAAGTTTAGTGACCTAATGTAGTTGGTTCATTGATAGATGTAAATTTGAGTTGCTACAGATCAAGAGTCAAAGGACTATGCAAATGTATTCAGGGTACAACCAAGAGGAAATGAGAGAGCATGCCACATCCAAATGGTCAGAGTACCTTGATCAGGGTAGATTTGTTGTCATCACAACATACACCAAGATCTAGTTGTTGTATTATTATACTCATGGATATTTGAGGGCCATTATCCTTGGTGTGAGAGCCCTATAATGTTTTATTATTCAGTGGGATTAATATAACGAAAATTGGATTATTATACATATTTGTGTAAAAAATTGTGTATTTTTGTGCACTAGTAGATTTCATTGTTATTTATATTTCTGCTATGCAAAGCAGACTTCCTATGGTACTTGGTTTAATAGCATTAATGATTTAAGATTCTATTTTGGAAACCAATATCATGGAAAATCAAAACTTGATTGATAAGTTTCAATGAAAGATATTGAATTGGACAAATAAGTCGATAAGGGGTAGGCTCATCGTTGTAAAAGTTATTCTATAGAATATGCTAGTGCAATGGATGCATATAATAAGGGTCCTTAAATTTATTCTTTAGAAGCTCAATTCTATTATAGCTAATTTTGTATGGGATGGTACTATAGAACAACATAAAACCCATTTGGTTAATCTGGAGGAGATGTCAAAGGCTAAAAATGATGGAGGTTGGGGGATAAAAAACCTTCTTTAGTTTGGATGGGATTTGAAAACAAAAACTCTTTGGAGAGCTTTGTTTGAAGATGGTTTATGGAAGTACATCTGCAAAGACAAATATATATCATATATAAAGGTGGAATATTTGGTTAGATCATATATTATGGGCACGCAAGACACTTATTTGATTTGGCACAATTTACTATTAGTTAAGTGATGGTTGGGTAGAAACTTGCTTTGGAAAATTTGTGATGGATATATGGTGAGGATTAGAGAAGGATTTTTAGGATCCCCTATAATCCTACATTTTCCTCAACAATTCTTGAATTATCTATACGACAGTGGAATTTACTACATGAACCAAATAAATAAATGGGAGATAACAATGCAAGTACTATCTGGATGTCTGCCAGTGTTACCGGGAATAGTGTCCACTCGGATGCTGCTATTCCCACTAAGATTGGTGGCTATCTTAGAAACAAACAAGTAAAGTCTACTTTCGCTTTCCTTTATGAAAATAGATAGGAGTGGAACAAAGGAGAGCAACTTTAGTCTTGCGCTTGATTTCCTCTCCTTCCTGATAGAGCTTTGCTGCTTCTTCTTCATCTGCCCAGCTTCAAATAGCACCTGCGGAATCACAACAACATACTACTATCGAAGAACGAAGACCTATATTCATAAATAACACAGGGCCAGATGTGCGTTAACCATACAAATGCATATATAAGTAAACATACAAGAATATGGAGGAAAACTTGAATAGCTTTATT
>APFE030666649.1:56311-85891 GCA_000404065.3 Pinus taeda | reverse complement strand
CCCCCTCTACGGGGTTCGGTGCAGCGCCCCGAGAAATTTTTTTTTTGGACCCTATATTAGGTTGGGCGAACCTACCTATGGTTTTCGGTCCATGGTTTTGGACGCGATGGTTTTCGGTCCATGGTATTGGATGCTTCGGCATGTATAAATATGTATTGTAACATTGAAAGGAATATAATGAAAAATCACGCTGGTAGTCTCGGTTTTGAGATCCAGTGGGAAATCTCTGTGTATATGTGTTTTATGTGTTATGCTCTCGCATTTTTATTTTTCCTGTGATTTAGAATTCGTATGCAGGTAATTTCTGTACGGGGTTAAAACCTACACAGAAAGCCACCAAGAGGCCCTAGAAACCTTAAAGGACAAGTTGACTATTGCACCCACACTTCGAGGCCCAAATTGGGGTCTTCCTTTCCACATCCATGTTGATGCCTTTGAGAAATCTATAAGAGAATCTCTAGGATAGATAGACGACAAGTTGACTTATGCCATTTACTTCATTAAAGAAAATCCATCCAAGGTTGAATTGAACTATATTGTGACTGAAAAAGAGCTCCTAGCTATTGTCCATTCCTAAAATAAATTTAGACACTACATCACTAGTTAGTAGACCTTTGTACATACTGACCTTGCTGCTATTAAATATTTGATGAATAAGCATGATGTGAATGCTAGAATTATTACATGGTTTCTTTTGTTACAACAATTTGATGTAACTATCATTGGTAAGCCTCGTATATAAAATGTAGTTCCAGTCTTTTTGTCTAGACTTCCTTTGCCTACAAGTGAGGAAAGAATGGTTGATAATCAGCTTCCAAATTAGCATTTATTTTCTATTTTAGTTCTCTCTCCATGTTTTGCTGACATATCCAACTACTTAGTGGTTGAAAAATTCCCTTGAAATATGTCCTCCAATGAAAAAAGAATAATTTTGAGAAAGAGTGCCCAATTCACTTGGATTGGGGGCAATCTCTTCAAGCTAGGCCCAGATCAAATTTTGAGGAGATGTGTTAGGGAGGAGGAAGTCTTTGACATCCTTCTTGCCTGTCATGATGGGCCTTGTGGAGGTAACTTTGTAGACAAGAGGACAACAATCAAGTCTTGGATGGTCTTGTAGGGAAGAAATTCTTCTCTTTCCTGGATGGATTCAGTGGTTATAATCAGATCCAGATCAGCCTAGAGGACCAAGATAAAACCACCTTCAATTTTCCTTAAGGTAACTTTTCCTATAGTGTCCTTCCTTTTGGATTATGTAATGCCCCTGCCACTTTTTAGAAGGAAGTACTGAGCATCTTTGCAGAGCTAGTCCATGTCTCTAGAGAAATCTATATGGATGATTACACTCCCTATGAGTGTGATTTCGTGGAGGCTCTCTCTAACTTGGGGAAAGTATTAAATAAGTGCATTGAAATGAACCTATCTATTAGCCCTGAGAAGTTTGAGATCTTGATGAATGCAAGGACTATTCTCGATCACTCAATATCCCCAAAAGGACTAGAATTGGACCTGAATAAAATTGCTATTATCAATAGAGTCACTACTCCTTGGAAGCAAAGGGATGTCACAAGTTTCTTGGGCTTAGCTAGATACAATTGGAGATTCATAAAGGACTTCAGAAAAGTAGCATCACCATTATTTGGACTACTGGCTAAGGACTTTGAATTTTGCTGGTCAGAAAGCTGCCAAGAGGCCCTAGAAACCCTAAAGGACAAGTTGACTACTACACCCACACTCCGAGGCCCAAATTGGGGTCTTCTTTTCCACATCCATGTTGATGCCTCTGAAAAAACTATAGAAGAAGCTTTAGGACAGATAGATGACAAGTTGACTTATTCCATTTACTTCATTAACAAAAATCCGTCCAAAGTTGAATTGAACTATACTGTGACTAAAAAAGAGCTCCTAGCTATTGCCCATTCCTTCAATAAATTTAGACACTACATCACTAGTTACTAGATCTTTGTACATACTGACCTTGCTGCTACTAAATATTTGATGAAAAAGTGTGATGTGAATTCTAGAATTATTACATGGTTACTGTTGTTTCAATAGTTTGATGTAACTATCATTGATAAGCCTCGTATAGAAAATGTAGTTGTAGTTTTTTTGTCTAGACTTTCTTTGCCTACATGTGAGGAAGGAATGGTTGATAATCAGCTTCCAAATTAGCATTTATTTTCTCTTTCAGTTCTCTCTCCATGGTTTTCTGACATATCCAACTACTTAGTGGTTGAACAATTCCCTTGAAATATGTCCTCCAAGGAAAAAAGAAGAATTTTAAGAAAGATGGCTCGATTCACTTGGATTGGGGGCAATCTCTTCAAGCTACGCCTAGATCAAATTTTGAGGAGATGTGTTAGGGAGGAGGATGTCTTTGACATCCTTCTGGCCTATCATGATGGGTCTTATGGAGGTCACCTTGTAAATAAGAGAATAACAATCAAGGGACTACGAGATGGCTACTCTTGGTCCACTCTCCATCAAGATGCAAGAAGATACACCAGTCAATATGATCAGTGCCAAAGAATGGGGAAACCTACTCCCATGAATGAAATTTCTTTACAACCTCAAGTGACTGTTGAGCCATTTGACGAGTGGGGCATGTATTTCATTGGGCCCATTGATCCACCATCAGGGCAACAAAAGTACATAATTATATGCACTTATTATTTGACAAAGTGGGATGAAACCAAGGCTTCCAAGGTAGGAAAAAAAGAGAAAGTGGTTGATTTCTTAGGGGAGAATGTATTTTACAAGTTCGGGTACGCTAAAGATCTAGTCACTGATCAGGGAGCTCAATTCACATCACACCTGATTGAGAATTTTTTGAGGCAACACAAGATCAAACACAGGTAGTTAACTTCTTATCATCCTCAGGCCAATGGACAAGTAGAGGTTACTAACAGACCATTGGAAGGAATTATTACCAAGCTTGTGAGCAGCAGATGAAAAATATTGGGCTGACAGACTAATGGAGGTCACTTGGGCCTACAATACAACCTGGAAGATGACCACTGGCTTCACCCCTTATGATTTGGTCTATGGGAAGAAGGCTCTGCTCTCCACTGAGTTTGAGTACAACACTTCGAGAATGATAGCACAATTGGATTTGGATGTTACAAAGTCACAACAAGAGAGGCTTCCCCAGCTCAATGGTTTAGATGAATTTAGGATGTAGGCCCTCCTACACATAGAAATTATTCAAGTACAAAGAAAAGTTTGTCATGAAAAAAAGATCAAAGACAAAGTTTTTCAAGAAGGAGATTGGGATCAGCTCTATGACTCTAGGTTCAAGGAATTCAAAGGAAAATTGATGAATAGGTGGCTAGGCCCATATCTGACAGAAAAGTGCAATGAAAATGGGGCTGTGAAAATAAGGACCATTGATGAAGAAGGTGTTAGGCCAATTTACTAACATAAATTAACACAAGTATTTAATTATCAATCCAGGTTTGTGAAACTTGGAGGCAAATCCACAGTATATGGACATCAGATATAATCAAGTTTAGAAGATAAAATTTGAAGATTTAAAGAAGTACATATTACAAATATAAACCTATTTTAACAATTTCTAATTCATTTATGTAATATATGAGGGAAGAGGCTCCTAACTTAGGAGAACCAGGTTGTCCTTCCCTACAATACTACTTTCATGAAGATAAATATAAGAGTATTAATTAACAATGTTTATGATGTAGAAGATGTAAAAGAAGAGGCTCCTAACTAAGGAGGTCCAAATTGTCCTTCTTCACAATCCTACTATATCACAATAACCATTGCTTCAAACCAGAAATGCAGAAATAACTTCAAATAAGAAATGGAGTATGAAATTCAGTTTTAGTTCAAGATCAAATAGAAGGGGAATTTAACTTAAATTCCTATGTGTTCCTTCATATGTAGATTAGAATTAAACCAATATTCATTCAGAAATCATCAACACATCTAAATACATTTGAAACAAGAACTAATCTATGAAAACTATGAAAATTGAACCAAGAAGTGCACTTAGCTTGGTGCGGGGGACCTCCACCCTTGCCTTGCACACTTGAAGAAATCTCAGCTACAGCAACTTCAGTAAATCAACCAAGCATGAACAAAAAATTGAAATGAAACAGGTTCTTCAAATTAGCTTCCAACTCCAAAGTGTCTCAGCATAAAATTATACAAAAGTTACATACGTAAGCCATCAAAGTCTTGGATTTAAATAGAGTTTTTGTGAAACAGACTGATATATATTATCTCTAACACTCATATCTACTCATATCCACCTATCTAGGTCAAACTCATCCAATTCATCCCAAGAAATATGGTCAATCCCATAAAATTTCAAAACTGCCCTATTTCCTAGGGATTTTCTGGTGACTAAGCTTGTTTTGACCGAACCAAGTGGAGTTAACTCAGTCCTAGTTCCCAAGCTTTCCATTCATGCATCCAACTCAAGCCCAAGTGTCCTGCAAACATGTCATCCACATAGCTATTACGGGAATTTCTGATTCAGTCCAAAATTGTACTTGAAACTCAATTTTCATAAAAACTTCTAGAAATTGAAAAATTAAATTAAACACTTGAATATGCATAAAATACATCAAAATGAGATGGATGTGATGGAAAATGGATGGAAAATATAAGGATTAAGTAAGTTTCCTTAAGCAAAAATAGACTAAAACTAAGGGCCAACATCTCCCCCTTGCTGATCTTCAAGCATGTCCTCATGCTTGCTTCTTCCTTTTGACCTTTTACTTCTATATGCTGACTGATCTACTGATGTACCTGTGGCTCTGTCCCTTGAAGATGAAGCTTCCTCTTGAGCTACCAACACCACTTGACAACATTGTACATGAGCTTTGTTTTAACATTTTGTGTAAATAAGAAAGAAACTGGGGACTTGTACTTGATTTTTTTTAATGCCAATCTTAGACTTGGAACTTTGATCTTGAGCCTATGCTACCACCAGATATATGCTAATTCTGAATTTGATTATGCTGCCCCAAATATGTCATGAAACCATCTCTGCTAATTTGAATTTTAACTTACACTGCCATCAAATATCTATTTAGACTTGGATTACGCTTTCACCAATGCACTTGGGATGCACTATCAATTAGATAATTGGAGTCTTATGATTTGAAAACCATGTAACTGTAACTTGGACTTGGATTTTCAATGACAACCCATTTAAAACAAATCTCTGACCTTGATTCTTAACTGAACTCAAATATTCCATGTAATATACAAAATGAGGGTTGAAAGAACCGGGAAAATATCCTTAATATTTGAGAAAACTATCCATGTGGAGCCTATTTAGGCTCATTCTGAAGAAAACCCAAGTTTTTGTTTTTCAAATTTCATTCTAATTTGCTTAGAAAAGGCAACGAAAAGTAATGGCTTCTTAGCAATTTCGAATTTTTTAGAAGATATGGTCCCTGATTCCTTATCTGTTACCTCTGTTATCACTCAGGTTGTCCCTAAGCTCCCGAAGGGATACGATCGAGGTAACCACAAACCAATCTTTGGATTGCAGGTTCTAGCCCACCTGCAATTAGAGAGGGCTCTCTCTTGATGATGTAGCTTTGTTGATGATGATTTTAGGCTAGTTATTGGGTTCAATGGGTTTTGTTTATGTTTGGATGGTGTTTGAATGGAAGGAAGATGCTTTCAAGCAGAGAGGCATGCATAGAGTGATAAGTTTCAAACCATTGGGCATGGAGTCAAGGAGTAGGACCGCAGGTAGGCATTCTTGATCATAAGAGGAATATGGAGCAAGGTAGCCGCACATGAAACAACCTTCAAGCTGAAGAGATGGAGTGAAATGTAAGGAATGAGAGGCAATTAAGAATCTCTCAATCAACTTAACAGAAGGAAGGAAAATGAGCTCTATCTAGGGGCAGTTAAGAATCCCTGGATAACTGTCATACATGGTGAATTAGGGCAAATATGAGCCATGTGGAATTCATATTTATGCCTAAAATAGATGAAAAACATAAAGAAACAACAGAAATTGAGTTGCAATTAAACAAGTTCTAAGCTAATCTTTCTTTCTGTTGTTTAGATAATGATTTATGAATGGAAGACAGAGGTAAGAAGCACTTATTGGGTCATGTACCAGCACAAGAATTCCACAGTCACTCTTCAACCATTAAACACAGTAAACAATTCATTCTCCAAGCTCGTAAGCAGTCTTTGATTATAGAAATTCTCAGATATACAGTGCGAGTCTCTGCTTAAGCAAAACATCCAACCAACAATCACCAACCAACCCCAAATACTTTCTGTGAGGGGATATATATACAAAATATCTAGAAGAGGAGTTATTAACTCATAAATTCTTTCACCAACTCCTAAAGAGCGGTTGGTGAAGAAGTAAATACATGGTAAGAGCTGTTCTTTTCTGTCAGAAAATGTTTGACTTTTGAGTTCATTTGAGTCGACTGCGGCTATGTTTTCAAAATCCGCACTTTTTGGGCTTGCTTCTCCTGCCTTCTGCTTTGTCTTTGATCCAACCTGTTCCACCTGTTCTTTCATGTGTTCACTCCAGCGCTTACTTTTGTCCTGTAGCTGACATGATATTTCAAAATTGAAAAAGGGACCCCAAGATTGTTGTCACCTAGGTAAAATGGCCAGCATTGCTTGCCACCAATCTTCAGGAGGAAGCTGATGCCTTTGTATCTTGATGAGTGTCTCATCCGCTTCTGTATACTTGTAATAATTAGGAGGCATCTCAAACAGGTGGTTGACTTCATGTTCCATGTAAAATAAGTTTTCCAGCTTATCATAGAGAGTCTGTCCTGTAGGAGGTCCTGCTTGAGTTGAAGAACTTGATGAAGCAGTGAGCTGATTTGTGACATAATTATTGAGCCTGGTTGCATATTGGTCATGGGTCAATAACCTTCCAGCACTGGTTAATAAGCTGGGAAATCCTCTAGTTTGCAGTGCTGCAAGCTTTAAATCAAAATTATCTGCATCCTTTTGGATTTCCCAATATCTTGCTTCTAGAGTTTGAATAAGACTTCTTAAATTCAGCACATTCTTGGCTGTAAGTATGGCATCTGTTCTGTTCATAATATGTAATGCTGCCAATTCTTCCCTGGTTTGATGATTTAAGAAGTTGATCATTCTGTTGGCTTGCTCAGGCATGTTTCCCAATGCTATTTTGGCCCTCTGAATTTCAAAACGGGCTCTGCCAATTAGCTCCACCTGTTCATACATGGCTTGGATTGACCTCCATTGGCCAGTGATCAACTGATTTATCTTGGCCCACAAAATCCTTTTTATTTCCATCAGGGTGTTATCTAAAGTTAGCTCTTTCTCTAAGGCTTTAATTTTGTCATTCAAGGCCTTAGTTTCCCTGTTTTTTTCAGCTACTGTCATTTTAGATTTGTCATACTTTTCTTCAAGATTGGCCAATTTCTCTTTGGCCTTTTTTATCTCTGTAGTCTGAAGCTCAAGCTCCTTGACAGCTTTCATCATTTCTTCCATGCTCATGCTTGCTTCAGACGCTGTTGTAGTTGCTGCTGCTGTTGTTGCTGGGATTGTTGCTGACTGTGTAGGAGGAGGAACAAGGACATTGGCTGGAACTGCTGAAGTCGGAACTGCTGGAGGTGGCTGGGAGGTTGCTTCTCCCTGCTTACTCTGGGCTACTCTTTCTAATTCTTCCTCCATCTGGATTACTCTTTGATTCATTTTCATTAGCAATTCTAATGTATCTTCAGTTTCTTTCTCCTGTATTAACTCTGCAGTTTGAGGGTGTTCGGTAGGAGGCAACCTCAATCGCTTTCTCAATGCAGCAATATCATCATCCTTTTTCTTCATAAGGGCCCTCACAGCCTTAGGATCCTTAAGATAATGTCCTAGGTCAATAATAATGTCCTCCACTGTTTTGATTCTGTTGTCTTTCGCTGTGGATGACATTCTTTCCAAGTCTAACTGAATGTTAATGTTTTTTAATGATTCTTTTAACTCATGAGCCAGTATGGCCCTGTCTGCTAAAGTAGCCTAGACCATCTCACCAGTCTGCTTGTGAAGCTCAATTTGGTCCATGGGGTGGATGTCCTTAGCCATGACCTGTAAATTTGTTCTGACATAGTCTGCAGCCGTCTGAGGCTGCTGAACTTTGGGTTTAAAATGGCTGAATACCATTTTCTCTTCCTTGATATCATATGCTACCATTAATATTTCCTATTTGGCAGGTGTTGCTTTTAGGAACTGATCGTATAATTGCATTCTTAGCAGCTCAATTTGAGCTTTGATCTCTTTGAAGCTGGCTTTGACACTAGCTGGATTCTTGCTTTGTTGTGTGGAGGAAGACACCTCCATGGCATGCTGTCTGTCTAGCTCTTGTTGGAAAGAGCTAGTAGGTGTTTGTTGGCTTCCCTCTTTGTCTTTCTTTAGGCCTTCAAGGACCTGTTCACTGATTTCCTCCTCAAATGGAGAATCAACTCTTTGCTTCTTTGGTTCACGCTGTTGTGTGGATCTAGTGGCAGGTGTGAATCTTCCCTGTCACGTTTTCTGCCTCTTTCCTCATGAGCGGGAGTCTGTAAAACTGGCACTTGGGGTGCCTCTGTTTGCTATGCAGGAGCCTGTTCTTGGGACTGCTCTTTTGAAGTGGCAGGCAGTTCTGTGGTCAGCTGTTCTATATCCATTGGCTCCTGACCTTTTGTTGTACCTGTTGTTGATGAAGACTGTGCTTGGCCGTTTTGTGCAGCTGCAGCAGCTGACGTGCCCTCTCCAATCTGCTGTGGCGACTTGAATGTTACCTGCTCACAAGAATCTAAGTCAAGAGTTTTCTCAAGGTCTTTGACAGCTTGTTCCATAATCTCTTCCTGAGTGAATTCTTCAATTAAAGTGCCTTCTGCCCACGCATCTTGATTAGCATATTGTTCAAAGTGTGGGATTTTGCAGTGTTTATAGGGTGTCAATCTATACTTGACTCTTCTGGTGTTAATAAAGCCAAGTGGGTCATAAGGGACCCACCAGAAACTCCTCTTCAACCTAAGTTGATCTTTCAAAATTAGGTCAGCATCTTGCCAACCTTCCTTCCTGTTCATGATAAAGGGGCCTAGGTGATGTTTAAATTTCAGGCGGGCCTTTTTCTTGGTACTATGAAAATGAGTCAGATCTGAATTGATAACCTGCCTGTAGTATTCCAATACAAATAGCCTCATTGGTACATATCTTGGGAGCCTGTAAGGACAAAGCTCACAGCCATAAATTCTGATGACTGTGTGATCCTGGTATAGATACCAATCACCCAATTTGTAGCTCTTAGATAGCTGTAATATCTTCTGCATTTCATAAGTCATTCTAGGAGGAGGAGTTTTCATTAAGAGGCAGGAGACTGGATAAAAAAACTGGTCAATAAATTCACAGTAAAAGTATGGAGAATGCTGGACCGGTGGAATATTGATGACCAGAAGACAACATATCTTCTTTCTCCTTTTGAATCCAATTTTTTGATAGGACACTGGAAGCTTTCAGACTGATAATACATGAACAAATGGTAGATGTATGAGGAATATTTGAAGACTCCTTCCCTATTTAGCTTTGTGAGCTGGTCATGAATTTTGTTTGCTATGAACTTGGCATAGTTATACTTGGTAGAAGGAGGTTGCCCTTGGTTGAAGGAAGACAACAAAACTAGCACTGCCTCATCCACATGTTCACTTGACTTGAGGCCCAACACAAAGGATATCATGTCTACTAGTAGCTTGCCAACCTCATTGAAATGGTCATATGGGAATGGAGGTGAATCCTTAGGTTGGCAGTCTGGCTTCATAAATGTCTAGGCAATTCTTTCAATCCTGGGAGCGAGGAAGGAGGGGGCATCCTCCAGCAAGTGGTTCATGGAGAAAGAATATAACAGCTGAGTTTGTTTGAAATTTAACATCTGGTTGATGGAGTCAGGAGTGACATAAAAAAGTATGCTCCCAGATGGAGACTTGACAACTCTCAGCTTTGGGTCATAACTTGCAGCACATAGGTGAATAATTTCTGGAAAGATATTGACAGAAGGGAGGAAATAATGAGGCAAATTGGACTCCCATATTCCATACATGTCAGCGTTGTCAAGGAAGTTGTTTCTTAGCTGGAAATAGGTCTGCAAATGATTCCTGTCCACAACTATATCTTGAATAAGATAATCATTGTCAGCAAGGGCCATCGCCTCAAGCTCTTTGTTAGGTGAATTCATGGGGGCACTGTCTGGAGCTGATGGAGTAGCCATTTTGGACTTTTTCGAATTTGCAGTTGGAGTAAAGATTAGTGAGAGAGCAGACTAAGGACAATCACCGTTTGAGCCTTTGCAAAGGAGCTGGAAAATGAGTTGAACTGAGGCAGTAGTCTTTACTGTTTGTAACTTGTCATAGAAGAGGCCAATTCACAGAATTCAAGTAAGCAATTCATCTCTTTGATAACTTCACTAGGTTAATAGACTCTGTGGGTAAACTGCAGAGGGAACAGGGATGATTTCTGAGCTGAATATGGGATTATTACAGAGGGATATGGTAACAGGGGCACCACCCAGCCGTATGAAGCTTCCACCGGTAATGTGAACCTTTAAATCATGTTTCTACGGTGAAATTTGTAAACGAGCGCGGGTTCACAGAACATTCTTCAGACAAAGGATTGATTGGGGGAATTTAGATAACATTCATGTACTTGGGTGTCTTTAATTTAGTAATTTGCAGAGTTTTATGCAAGTGCAAATGGCGAAAAATGGCGAAAGCAGGGGCGAAGAGGGGAAAGAACTTAACAAATACCTGTTTAAAAAGGCGCCGAGGATGGACAAGCTGGTGGAACAGCCAGTTTCGGAGTTGAATTGCAGGCTGTAGCAGCTTGGTGGCCGAACTCGAGCTCTGGCAGTGAAAATGGTAAAAACAGGGGACTGGAGCTTTACAAATGGAGCAGTAAAAATGAAATACAACAGCCATTTGCGTGCTTTTTATGCGAAAAATAACATTTTGGCGCTTTCATGGGATGACGTCAGTATGACGTCATCGGAGGGTCCCGGGTACTGATGGGTGACGTGGCATCTGACAGGGCGGTGACATGGCAGTGACAAGGTGGCGTGGCGCAGGCGAAAAAGGGACGAAATGGCGGTAATGCGACAGAGCGCTGGCGGGGCGGAGATGACGTAATAGGAGAGGACGTGGCGCCGACGTCACTCAGGAGAGGCGGTTTGTGGTTTGTGTCGCACCGCCTTTCCGCAGAGGTGGTTTCGGAAGGGGGGGCTCCGCCACAGCTGAGAAGGTGACGTGTGGCCGGAGTACGGCGGGAAAACCGCCCATCTCCCGGACGCTAACCATCGGCAGGTCGGGGCACAAAAAGACCCGCCCACCGTAGATCTCTGGCGCGCTAGATATGACGGTCGACGGGACAGGTGAAATGACGGAGGGATACGGGAAGGGACCCGCGGCGTTTCTTTTATTAATTGTTTGATCCGGCGGGGAAAAACCTTAGGAAATAGGGTTTATGGATTTATAAGTGGTGCGAGTGGTTATTAATTTGACCAAATGTCAAATTAACCCTAGGTTAAGACACGGAAGGGCTAATGCCGAGCCCCAAATGCACTCAGCATTTCCCGGACTTGGGAAAATATGGCTATAGTGCCAAGGGGAAGGGTTATTTAATATTTTTTTGGGATTTTATATAATTTTGTATAATAGGGGATAGGGAAATGAGTTAGGGAGCTAAATAAATAGAATTAGGAATTAATATGAATTTGTGAGGTGAAGTGTAGGGGAGGGGCTAAGTTTGTGAACTGAAACTTAGATATAGGAAGTGAATGGACTGTGGAGAAATGAATTTTACACAAGAAATGTGGCTTCTTTTCAGTAAGTCAACTTCAAAAGTTAACTTGGTTCTCAACCAGGATGGAGAGAAAATGGACTTTTTGGGCAGATCCCAAGGTCCTTAGGGGGGTGTTAGTGAATAATTTGTGAGGGAATGAAAGGGGGGTTAGACATGCTTCCAAACCTTGCCATCAAACAACGCCTTGGTGCTCCTGCTTCAAATGAGATGAGCTTTCTTTATTCAGGTCAAAACTTGAAGATGATCTTGCTTCTGCAACCCCAGCTACCTACCCAGCCTAATCTATCTAGCCTTCATTGTTGTTCCAGGAAGGGTGCACTTAGACTTGCAAACTCTGATTGCCTTTCTCTTTTAACTGTCCTGCTATCTAAAAACTACCCTTATTTCTTCCAAGGGCCCAGGTTAAGCAGTTGGGCTCCTTAAGTTCTCTACCTAGCTAGTCATCTGCCAAGCTTGAGCTATTTGGACAGGAATCATTCTCTATTCTACAACAAGCAATTTAAACATGGCATGGTCCAGATTGAACAGTTGGGCCATCCACCAAATGTTATCAGCAACAGTACCTCCACCTGCTGAATCTGAAAAAATTAAGACAGCAGTGGCACTTTGACTAGCACACTCTCATGGACACTTCTGTGGCCTCTGTAGCAAATATGGAACATTGCAGTATGCAAAGTATGACATTATTTGGCATGTAAAAATGTCGATCATGAAAGATGAATACCTACTGCAGCAGGAGGCTAACATGCCCCATTAGTAATATCCTCCTATGCATAGCTGATTTGAAGTGGTCCCTGCCTCCACAATTATAAAAAACTCTAAAGAATTAATGCATTAACTTATGCTTGCATGATTTTTTCATTATTTTCTTTGAAAATCCTTATTTCTTCCTTCAAACCCCTCATTGTATCTTCTAAGTCAGAAGAGTGCCCAACATCATGTTGCTCATCTGATTCATAGGGAGAATCTATGTAGCCTACATCTTGCTACTCATCTTTGATCTCTTCTTCTTGTAAGGTATATTATGTCACCTAAACCAAATCTCAAACAACCCAACATACCTTAGTATAGTTCGGAGAGGATATCTCGTCTGCAAGACTGACCATATTAGTGCAATATATATATATATATATATACATATATATATAATCAGATCAACATATAACCATATTTTCAACCATTATCCAGTTATCAATGCATGACTATACCAACCACATACCATGACCTCATGCATGACAACTATCACCATGCCAATGTATGAATAACAAAATATGAAAACTAACACACATAACCAATGCATGACCGACATACAATCACAACAAATACAATCAACAATGACAACATCAACTTTCATATGTCGAGACCACTGCAATCATGACCAATGCCATGCAGACACAACAAGCACATAGACCACAAGCACAAGTACCTATATGCATCCAACATGTACATATGAAAACACATTGATCCAAGGGGAATGGAAACCAAAGATCACCCAAGGAGAACAGAACCATGCTCTAATACCAATTTGTAACACCCTCCTCCCACATCTACCCAAGTAATTGAACAACTGGGGTAAACATGTGACGAAGAGTTACTATGGTATGATTCAACTCCCTAAGGAAGAGAAACTGACGAAACACAAACAACCTAACCTTCTACACATGCAACAGATTCCCCAGGGGCCATCCAACCCATCCAGGTGACCAACCCATGAGACAAACTAACATTTTGCTACATTAAAGCCTCAGTCTCTCCCTTGATATGGACATGCATGCGACTGATACCCTCCATTTGCTCCCACAACAAGGCATGTGTGGGACTAGGGACTTTTCCTTGTAGTTTCGTGCCAATGACTCCAGATTTTGTGCCACGTTTTAAGGGTGAGGACTCAGGCCACTACCCAAAACTCCATGAAACTTCCAGAAATGAAAAGTAACATCAAAACAATCATACAAATGCAAATATTGAATAAGGAATTGACTGGACCCCTATTATCCATGACAGGCATTTCATCAAACATGTCACGAATATGCATTCTACAGGTTTAAACAACAAATATGAGCATAGGGGTATCATACTTATATGAGAATCTTTGAGAATCATTGATGCCTCATCACAATAACTAAAATACTATATATTAGGCCATATATTCATTGTATATTCAATGATTAACCAAAACACGATGAGAGCCATACACTTTCACTGTCGTAAAACTCATTCAGTACCAACATATAACCAACAAAAATATCAAGGATATAACATCCATATAATCCAAATATAAATAAGCATATTTACCCATAAAATACCAGGGAGAAAGCGAGCTCTTATTGATGAATGCAAAGGCCAACCATGTTTTGGATTTCCACGTTCCACCCAACCATAGATTGGCTGAACCAACCCTCTCTTCATCCAATCACCCCCGTGCCATATTCCAAGCATGAATGTGGGATCTCGTAGAACAAATCCATCAAAATCAAACCAGGGCTTCTAGAGGCTAAACCACCTTAACCCTCAACTAGTCATTCCACCTCACATTTAGACATCACTAACCATCACTAGATTGGTCTCTACCCAAGTTGTCCAGGGCTCTAGAGTGTCTATTCCAGCCAAGGCTCCAAGACTAGTAACTCAACCCACAACTTTTGCCGAGCTCCAGAGCGTTTTTCCAACCAAGGCTCCATGACTATTAACTCAACCCACCAAGGGCTTGAGAACGTTTGTCTAACCAAGGCTCTCGGACTAGTAACTTAACCCAAGCTATTATAGGGCTCCAAAGCATTTGTCTAATCAAGGCTCCAGGAACTAATAACTCAACCCACAACCAAAGGAACATGAGAACCAACTAGAAAGCAAAAGGGAAAGACTCCCACAACACCATGAATCTCCAGAAAATGGAAAGGCTAGGCGAAATCACTGTCAATCTAGGAAATCCCCCATGCCAATGATAGATCATGACCAAGAAACCACATGAATATTCCATGCATGCCAAAACTAGTAAGGAAATCATACATGCAACTCGGTACCTGCAAGTACAACACGTTGTAGCTACTAATCCCGATGTCATCTTGTACCTTCCTACTCTTCCTTTTCCTTCTTGCTCCAAATCCCAAGCATGCCACACTCTCCTAAGAGTTCTATAAGAAAACTCTATGTGTCCAAGAGTATGCGAGAGAGAGAGAGAATATAGTGAGAGCTCCAAAACTAAACTGACAAAATTCTGTGAATTGATCCTCATAAGCCTTTTTATTAATGAGGCCTCTATTTTCTTCATTTTCCATTATTTTCCTTCATTCTCCTCCTCACATGAGGCCTATGATCTTTCACCTTCTTTTCCTAATTTCCATTATTTTTATAAATAAGATGTCACTTAATGCCACATGCCTTTCCAAAGAATTTTCCATTGCCTTTTCCAATTTCCATAGCCATAAGAAACCAAATGAACACCCAAACTAGGATTTTTTTTCCCAACATTCAGCTTGGAATACAGTCTTGTGACCATGGTTATTATTATTTCTTCATTAACTTTTATTACATGGATTTTTTACCAGGGTTGTTACATACATTTTATAGGATATAGTGACCAATCTAAAGCATATAGATTGTATAATTCTATTACTAAGAAGTTTGTCATAAGTCAAGATGTTAAGTTTATGGAAGACAAATCATGGAGTAAATGGAAAATGGTATTTGTCATAGTCCTTTTGTTGTGTTAGATGAACATGAAGCACCTACAACAAGCACTCTAATATTGCATGTTCAAGATGAAAGTAATTGACCATCTAATCGTGAATCTGATTCTGATAAAAATCAAAGAATGAGGAGTTTGAGTGATATTTATGCACAAGATGATATTGATGATACTGTACATTTTGCATTTTTCTCATTTCAACCTACTTGTTTTAAAAAAGTTGTAAAGAAAAAAGAGTGGGAGGTGCCATGAATAATGAAATTGGTGCTATTGAAAGAAATCAAACTTGGGATTTGGTTGATCAACCTGCAAATAAAAACTCTATAGGTGTCAAATGGGTTATAAAACAAAGTTTAATGAGAAAGGAAAGGTTGATAAACACAAAGGAAGGTTAGTTGCCAAAGGTTTTTCTCAACAACCTGGCATAGATTATGGTGAAACTTTTTCATCTATAGCAAGAATTGATACATTTTGATTTGTATAGATTGTTGCAACACAAAAAAAGTGTCCTATTTGAAAAATGGATGTAAAATAAGCATTCTTGAATGGCATATCGAATGAAGAGTTGTATGTGGATCAACTACCTTTATTTCAAATCAAAGGCCAAGAACATAAAGCGTATAAGTTGGAGAAAGAATTGTATGGCTTGAAGCAAGCTCCAAGGATTTGGTACAGTAGAATTGATCATTACTTGTTGAATGATGGTTTCCTAAGGAGCATCCATAAACCAACTTTGTATATCAAGGAAGGTCATTAATTTAATATCCTTATATTATGCCTTTATGTTGATGACATGATCTATACATGGAATATGCAGTTTGATGAATTTAAAGCTGCAATGACAAATGAATATGAAATGACAGACTTTGGATTAATGAAATATTTCACAGGAATTGAAGTGGAACAATCAAATAATGGTATCTTTATCAGTGAACATAAGTATGCTACTGATGTTTTGAAAAAGTTTAAGACGGGCAAGTGTAAATCGGTAGATACTCCTATGAGGTTGGTACAAAATTAAGCGAATATGATGTGGGTACTACTGTTAATTCTACTTCGTATAAGAAATTTGTTGGTAGTATTATGTATCTTACTGCTACTAGACCTAATATAACATATGAAACAAGTTATATCTCCAGGTTTATGGAATCTTCTAATGATTGTCATTGTAAAGTTGTAAAAGGAGTGCTAAGGTACATTACAGGTACAACCACTTATGTTTTTTGGTACACAACTTCAACAAGCAGTAAGCTCATAGGTTATACATACAATGATTTTGCAGGTTGGATTGATGACAGTAAGAGCACCTCTACATATGCTTTTCTATTTGACAGGAATTTTATTTTGTGGTCATCCAAAATGCAAGCCATAGTTGCATTATTTTTTGCAGACGTTGAGTATGTAGCAGCATGACAAGCAGTGTGGCTAAAGAGACTTGTATCAAACTTCAGATAGAATGAAAAGGAGCCTACTTCAATCTTTTGTGATCAAATTTCAGCTATTTCCTTGTTGAAGAATAATGTATTTCACAAAAAAAGTAAGCATATTGATACTCAGTGGCACTTCATTTGTGAACTTGTTAAAAATGGTGATATAACTCTCAAATTTTGTGATTCCAAGGAACAATTAGTGGATATATTCACTAAATCTTTGGGAAGAGTTAGCTTTGAATTTCAGTGTCAAAAGTTAGGTAATGGAGAATGAAACCCTCAAAATTAAGGAGGGGTGTTAAGAATAATCTTGAGCTTAGTGATCAATTACATGTAGCAAATTAATTGTAGAGTTAATTCTGATGTAGTAAATTTGTAGTTATGTAATGATTAAGCACAAATACATATTTCTCTATAATGAAGCAATTTCGTGTGAGTTTGATATCATATTCATGCCTTTGTTTCTCTTGTTATGAGGGAATGAAGGGATTTTTCAAAGAGATATTGAGCATGGGCATCGCAACACTGGAACCTGGTCCAACTCCATGGATGATGCACACAAAACTATTCATCGTTTATGAGGCAAAGTATGAAAATTCACTCTTAATTGAACACTTTGTAAAACCCGGTGATAAATCTCATCCAAAGTTCAATAATTGTTACTGATTTGAAATTTTCCATCTATTGTAGAGAAGAGAGATTAGCTCCAAAATCAACTCAAACAATGTAATATTGTCAAATGTTTAATTAAATATCCAATTGTACCTTGTTATGATTATATTTTAAATTGTTTATGTCTATCTCCTATTTAAAATGTCAAAGTTGATTTTTTATGGATGGGGTACTATTAATAGAGACAAAGTTACTTTTTTATGAATAGGTCACTATCAACAAAGACATTGGGTTACTTCGCAACAAGGGTTTACTTATTTCTAATATTTCTTGGAATTGATAATGTGTGTTTGCTTAAAACATTAATAGAATGAAATGGCTCATTATGCTGCACACTGTTGCGATGAGAATATAACATTCCTATGGATAGGTTGAATGACTTGGTTTTTGTTTTTCTTTGAAACTTAATTCCCTAATTTTCATTGAAGGTTATTAAAGGATAGTTGGAGAATATGAAAAATCTTACCATTTATCATTGTTATTATTATTGTTGTCGTTGCTACTATTGTTCTTGAGTAACATGTAATATGAGTACCAATTCTCTACATTTTCCATAATTTCAACATACAAGTTCACATAATTTTTCCCCAAACAACATATAAGTTCACATAATTTTATTCCAAAAAAGGTTGGAATGGGACGAGGATAATAGTTCATTTGTGGTTCATTTTTACATTATAGCTAGTTCTTTGTGTTTGTTTTGTGAGAATTTAGTGTACTTAAATTGATAAAATCTTTTGGATAGAGCTTATGTGTACCTAAAAAGAGTTCCCTCTTGCTTAGATGTACTTAAAAAAAGTTCCCTCCATGAAAATGCACCAAATTTAGTAGTGCAAAGTTCTTCAAAGTGAATAAATAGTTTTGATTTATGTCATGATAGTCTTCTAGCTCGATCCATGGCAACCTTTCAATTCGATCTTGATGCCATGCCTTGTAAATTTGCAATCCAATATCATAAAGTTGAGAGTTCACCACCAGGTTTGAGAGAAGTGATAAAAAATATCAGTGAATCATTGCTATGCCATTTACATATGTAATGCAAATCAAGAGTTCATTTGTGGGTTCGAGAGAAGTAGAGAAAATATAAAGGACACTGCTTGCATTTGTATGTCATATATGGGTTCATATCACTTGGATTAATTTCCTTATCATTTACTATCATGGCCTTTATTTGCATGATTTATTTTTGAGATTTATTATCAAATATATTTACATCCTATGAATAATTAGAGAAACCAAATCTAGTAGCATTAAGATCCATCCAACATGGAATTCTTTAAGTAATCCTCATTGAAGAAGAAGAAAATAAGTTTACACTCTTCCTCTCTCCCATTATCAAAAGGATGCCAATTGCATCAAATCTTCGACGATCCATCAATCTATGCCTTAGATGATTAAGCAAACTCCCAAAACCTGAAGGATGTGAAATGCATCAAAATTTCGACCTATCCACTAGTGTAGGTCTTGAACGATTAAGTGGATCGTCGAATTCAAGGGTCGGGAAGAAACTGAGTGGATGTTGGAAGTGATGCTTTCATGTATGTCATGTGTGTCATGTGATTTACAGGTTTTCATTGTGAGTCTCGAGGTGTCAATCTAGAAGATGTTGTTTCCTATGTGTATGAGTTGTAGTTGTATTATATCTTAGTCATAGATCTAATTTCTTATGATCTTAGATCTATGGAATTCAATGATTTATATTCCTATATATGTAAACATTGTGAGATGAATAAATATAGTGTAGGTTTGTGTTGTGTGTGTAATATCTCTCTCACTCTCTTTAAATTTCTAGTATGGAATTAGAGTTGGTTCAGCCCTAACTCTCTCACAAGAGGGGTTGAGATCATGAAATTTTAGCCATGATACTCCTTTGTACATAACTTAGTTTAATAGAGTATTTGTGTGAGTAAATTTTATTTTTGTGTGTAGATTTGAAGTAATAAAATATTATGGTCTTATTTATTTAGTTTTATTATATGGTGTGAGTTAAAGTTGCAATATGCTACTATATTGTGCAAAAGAATCATAATACAGAATGAAAAAGAACAAGAAAACTATTGAACATACAAATGTGACCCATCGTGCTCCAGGAGCATAAGTTATAGATTATTCATAATAAGGTCAAGATGGCGTGACTCGTTGTGCTCCAAGAGTGTTAGCACAAGTTATTTTATATAGGTAAAGTTGTAGAATTGTTTGTTGAAGAGATTTTGTAGCCAGAATGTTATCCTAAATAACCAATTGATACTATGGTTTACTATTGAGACTGACCCGTCATGCTCCCAGAGGTAGAGAAGCACCAATTCTGCAAAGTACGTCAATGATAGTCTGAAACATTATGTCTTAAATGGATCAAGTGGGACTCTCGAAAGTGTGGCGAAGAAAAGAATGGAAATCGTGAGATTTCAGAGTGGATGTGAGTGCTAGTAATGACTATATCAAACAAATGTGACAGAGATTCATTTATTGTTGTAACGTGTTTTCAATATTTGTTACATGTTAAAATTAAGGGAGGGTGTTGGAAGTAATGCTTTCATGTATGTCATGTGATTTACAGGTTGTCATTGTGAGTACCAAGGTGTTAATTTAGAAGTTTTTGTTTCCTATGTGTATGAGTTGTAGTTGTGTCATGTCTCAGTCATAGATCCACTTTCTTAGGATCTAAATTTGTGGAAGTCAGTGATTTATATTCCTATATATGTAAACTTTGTGAGATGAATAAATATAGTGTGGTTTTGTGTTGTGTTGTGTGTGTAATCTCTCTCTCACTCTCTTCAAATTTCTAATAGTGGAATGCAAAGAACACTATTACTAGAACCTACGTCACTTTTAATTTCACACTGTAATGGCCATTTTGTCAATATTGACTTGACTTGATAAATCATGGTACTTTGTATCTCAAAGAAACGAAAAAATATATGTTAATATTATTCAAGATTTTTTTATAATAAAGACAATATATCTTTTATTAAAACAAAATAATATATATCTTAATAATATATATATATATATATATATATATATATATTTTTATATATATTTTATATTTATTTATTATAATATAAATATTAAATATAAAATTTTATAAATTAGATATGCTCATAAAAACATGGAAATCATGCTTAGGAAGGAGGATTAGTTATGCTCATAAAAATATGATGAATATATCAATGACATGTTTGGGATAACATGATGAGGTTATCTAATGCGATACTCACCCTGTCATGTAAGGGATCCATTGAGAAAGTGAAGCATTGTTGTCATTATTATGATCATTTATGTGCCATGTTTATGTAGTAGAGTAGGTTTGAGCCTTGTGATTTAGTAAATTTCATGAGCAGTTTCAAATCTACACCATAATTTCTACATGGTACCAGAGCAGGATTTAGATTAGAGTAGAATTTTCGAAGTTGTTTATCAGGAGGATTGAATTTGTAGGATCATTGTAGCATAAATTCTTCAGAGCTAGAAGGATGGATTTCTGTGGACTAAGACTCGAGTATGCCCTTGAGGGAAGCTAAAAAAAAATTCTTTGAAGGACCACGTGGAGGCAATGCTGGAAGACAATGGATTGAAGGAATTTTTATATAATGGCATCCGAAAATTGTTGGGTGTGTGTTATATTCTTTCCACGACTAGTCGCACATGTGAGGGGGTCACAGGGGGGTGACAACCCCCCCCCCCCCCCCCCCCCCCCCCCCCTCCTGTTGTTGAGCTAGGCGCAACACCCCCTATTAGGGGGTTTCAAGGGGGGAGGTAGTCCCACTGTATGGGGTCTAGGGCAATGCCCCATGATTTTTTTTTTTTTTGGAACCTATATTAAGTGGGTGGACCTACCTATGGTTTCATGCATGGATTTCACACATGGTTTTGGACATGATGGTTTTTTTCCCATGGTATTTTGTAGATCCAGTCAAGGGAACTACAATTATGTTCTAAAGGATCAATGGATTTGGGTTTATGAATGCTTCACATGTATATATATGTATTGTAACATTGAAAGGAACGTAATGAAAAATTATTCTAGTAGTCCCATTTTTGGGGTCCAGGGGAGAATATCTGTGTATTTTTTGTGTTTTTCGCCATTGTATATTTTCTGATTTTAAGAATTTGTTTACAGGTAATTTTTGTACAGGGTTAAAACCTACAGAAACTAGGATCAGTTGATGCCTAGAATATATTAGAATGGAAGAAGTGTGTAGCCAAGACGAGGAGAATAATATTGGAGGAAGTACAAGACTGCATTGTCTCCAATATCCATGGGAAAGAAACTTGTTATGCAATGTGGCAGGCAATGAAAAATCTATTCCAGAGTAGCAACAACTACAGGAAATTGGTGCTCAAGGATAAATTTTGAAATATCAAGATGCAGAAGAATGACTTTGTTCAACAATATCTAAGTAGGTTCACACAATGTTGTGTTGAACTTGCAGGAGTTGGTGTTAAATTCTCAGATGAGGATTTGGTAAGCCTAGCTCTTCTATGCCTTCCCGAGAGCTAGCATATCTACCATGATTCAGTGAATGGAAGGGAGAAACTACCAAATTAGGAACACTTATGGTCTAATTTTTTACAAGAGGAAATACGAAATAATACCAAAGATGGGACTTCATCTAATGGCGAGGATGAAGAAAATTGTGCATTGGTGAAGAAAAGTGTCCACACAAAAGGTCAAGTAAGAAGACCTCAGGAGGAGTTGTAGGTGAAGTTTTGGCTTCACAGTTCAAACTTGACTTCATTATTATTGCATGCATGGTGGGTACAATCATGGGGAGTGTGTGGTACTTAGATAATGGTGCCGCATTCCACATGATGGGGAATAAAGATTTTTTCAGTGACCTAGAGGAGAAAGATCTCTAGATGCACATGGAGATGGGAGATGATGGAAGGTGCACTACGACCAGGATTGGTAAAGTCACCTTTCATAGGGAGTCAGGCTCCCCTCTCAGACTCAAGGATGTCATGTTTGTTCCGGGCCTAAAGAAAAATCTCATTTTTGTTATAGTTTTGGAAGACCGTGGTTACAATGTGATCTTCAAAAAAGGGAAATAATTCCTGAGACACATAGCCATGGGATAGGTGAAGTAGATTGAGGTTCATGTGAAGAACTTGTATAAGATAAATGTGAAAAAGTGTGTTGGATTAAGCACAAAGGCAGAGAAGGTGCAGAGCCACGATGTCAGTGAACTTTGGCATAGAAGACTTGGCCATTTGCATCATGGCACCCTAAAGATTATGTAATAGATAACTGCAAGCCTCCCCAAAGGAGAAATTGAGCAACATGATACATGCAAAGGGTGTACCTTGGGGAAGTACAAAAAGTCCACATTCCATGATCAGGACAAAAAAGCACATGCAGTCCTTGAAAGGATCCACTTTGACGTCTGTGGACCTTTCTCGACAACCTCCATTGCCAGACACAAATATTATCTTATATTTGTAGATGATTTCTCATAGAAGTGTTGGATCTTCTTCATGCAAAATAAAGATGAGACATTCTCCAAGCTCGTTGAATTCAAGAACTGATTGAGAATGAAATGGACAAGAAGGTGAAGGATCTTAGGAGTGATAATGGAGGTGAGTATGTGTCAAATGAGTTAAAAAAAATTAAGTGAGAAATAAGGCATTCAATGAGAGTTGATAGCACCCCACAACCCCTAACAGAATGAGGTGGTTGAGAGGAAGAACCATACAATTATGGGGACAGAAAGGGTGATGTTGCATGACCAAGGCCTACCTCTACATTTGTGGGCTAAAGCATGCATCACAATAGTCTATCTTCAAAACAAGAGTCCTCATCGAATTCTTGGCATTAGTACACTAGAGGAAGCCTTCTCCAGGAGGAAGCCAAATGTGTCGCAGTTCAGAATTTTTGGAGCCTTTGTTTACTAGATGTCTCCAAAGAATCAAGGAAGAATATTGAGCCGACAGAAGAGATGGGGGTATTTGTGGGTTACAAAGAAACTCCTCACAACTAGCGTGTGTAATTTCCATCCCTCATAATGAACTTTGTGCGAAGGGATGTAAAGTTTGATGAGGATAAATCAATGAGATGCTCTCTTGAGAGGGAGCTTCAATTGTAACCATAACAAGATATTTTAGCTCCAAAGGAGAAGCCCCAGGAAGTTGTGGAGCAGCCACAAATTAAGGAGTAGAGAGTGGAGACACCCACTCAAGAATAAACATCTTGAGAAGGTAGAAAGATAACCAAGGAATATGAGAGATTATTACATAATGCTAGAGAGAATGTGGGAGCACCCACTTCACAATGCAAGAAGAGAAGGTACCCTGATATTTACACTAGCTACATGGCTCTAATGACTAAGCTTGTAGAGACTAATACATCCTCTTTTGATGAATCAATAGATTAACCTGTTTGGGTTGATGCACCAGTGGAGGAAAACAAGTCCATTGTAAAGAACAATGTTCGGGAAGTGGTTCTGAGACCAGCATATAAATCAATTGTGGGTTCGAGATGGATCTTCACGGTAAAGCATGCAACATAAAGAAGCATAAAGAAGTATAAGGCTATATTTGTGGCGAAGGGATTCTCTCAAGTTGAGGCAATTGACTATGAGCAAAACTTTTCTCCAGTAGAAAGGTAATCATCCATTAGATCAATTCTTGCACTAACTGTGCAGAAGGGGTGGAAGATCTACCAGATGGATGTAAAAACAACATTCCTCAATGGATCTATTGAGGAGGAGGTGTACATCGAGCAACCATAATGTTTTGATACCTTTGATCAAGAGTCGTATGTGTGCAGACTCAAGCGAGCATTGTATGGTCTCAAGAAAGCACCTCATGCTTGTACACTAGGATCGACAACTATATCACTGGGTTGGGATTCAACAAATATGAAGCGGATGAAAAACTTTATCATATTGTGGTAGATGGTAAATTTTTTATTATTGTCTTATATATTGATGATTTTATTTTAACGGGTTATGATAAGTTGATCAAATCTTTCAAGAGGACCTTACAAGAGAATTTGAAATGAAGGACATGGGACTCATGCACTACTTCCTCAGTTTGAAAGTATGGCAAGGAGATGGGGAATTGTTTGTCTCTTAAAGCAAGTATGCAAGTGAGATACTGAAGAATTTCTACATGGAGAGTAGAAAACCCATGGAGACTCCTCTAGTGACCAGTGGGAGGAAATAGGATGCCACCTTAGATGAGGAAGTGGATGCTACCATTTATCGACAACTTGTGGTTTCACTATTGTATCTTGTGAACACATGACCAAATATGTGTTATGCAGTCAACTAGATGAGTCAAGCTATGGTTAAGCCAACCAAATAATTTTGGAAGGAAACTATGTAGAAAATCTGTGATAGGTTAACCCGATAATGCAATATAAATCAAAGCAGAATACTATAACCTACTTCCACTATCAATTTGCGGAAGCTTAGAGATCGAGCTGAACAGTATAACAACAAGAAGAAGAATAAATGGAACAATACACATGAAAATACTTTGGGGAAAATCTCGGATAAAAACCCCACACTGTTGTATTATCACACATGGTGGAAATACATAGGAATTATACAAAGCCTTAGCTCTCACGCCTAGCCAACTCTTAGTACAATCCTCACAGATGCTCATAGGAAATCTTGGCTTCTCTCTAGCCTTCTTCTCTTCCCTCCAAGCTCCAATTTTCTTGTGTTGTTCCTTGTGGATGATTAGCCTATTACCAAGTGAAAAAACAAACCTTCAAAACTGCGCAATCCTCAAGGATAAATCCTTGACTGCATGCATGAGTTTTCTCCATGAGAAAACACATGCAACTGATAGTACACTGTCCTTGAACATTAATCTCAACTGAGACTTTCTCATAATAGACATGCATGATTTTTTGATGAGGGAATCTTCAGTTAACTGGAGTAGCACTAGTTGAGTGCATTAATGCTTCAACTGATTGTTAACTCACTATTAGTTCCTCAAATAGTTTGGAACTAATTTAACTGGACTTAACTCAGTAAACTGAGTTAACTAATTACAACTCAAATATAACTCAATCTTATCTCCTTAATTTAAGGGATAACTCTTGCATGACTTCAGAAAGACTTATAACTTGAATTTCTCCAACTAATTAATTTAAAATAAATTAATTAATTATTTACAAGTAGTTGTTAAGACTAAATTCGATTTTAATTCAAAATTTAGTTCAAGGACAACTTAAATTGGAATATTCTTGTTTCCATATTTCAACACCCCCTCTCAACAAGAAAGGGATTATCTGCCACCCCAATCCTGTCTCTATGGAACTTGAATTTACACTTTGACAATGCCTTTGTCAAAATGTTAGCATCTTGCTCCTCTATCGAAATATACTGCAACAACATGATCCTCCTCACTACACAGTCTCTGAGATGATGATACCGGATGTCGATGTTCTTGGACCTATCATGAAATACTGGATTATCAGAGAGTTTGATACAACTTTGATGATCACAATAGATCACAGTTGGATCCATACTTTGATTAAAAAAACAAACTAGGATTTTCCGCATCCAGATGGCCTCACATGCATCCTGAATTGCAGCCATGTATTCTGCATCTACAGAAATGAGTGCAACCGACCTTTGTTTCCTGTTGTACCAAGAAACTGCTACTGACCCAAGGTTGAAAATCCTTCCTGATGTGCACTTCCGATCTGATGGACTCCTTGCCCAATCTGCATTAGTGAATCCCTATAGCTTCACTCCCTCTGTTTGTTTGTACCATAATCCATACTGAGATGTGCCTCTGAGGTATCCCAATACATGCTTTTCCACCTTCCAAAACATCTTGGTAGGCTAAACCATCGCTTGACTTAGCTGGTTCACCGCATAGCACAAATCTGGTTGTGTGTTCATTAAGTACATTAGTGAACCCACAAGCTACCTGTAGACAGTAGCCTCTACCACTTCTCTTGAAGTAGCAACCTCCTTCCTCCAGTTACCTACTAGAGGAGTCTGCATGGGCTTGCACTTCTCCATGTGGAATCTCCTGAGTATCTCGTTGGCATACTTGCCCTGAGACACAAACAACTCCCCATCCTTCTGCCACACTTCCACGCCAAGGAAGTAATGCATGAGACCCATGTCTTTCATCTCGAATTCTCTTGCAAGGTCCTCCATGCAAGACACGATCAACTGATCATCACTAGTCAATATGAGATCATCAACATAAAGTACGATGATCTACAACTTACCTTTCACCACAATGTCGTACAGGTTTGCATTTGCTTCACTCTTTGTAAAGCCCAACCTGGTGAAGTAGTTGTCTATCTTGGTGTATCAAGCACGAGGTGCTTGGTTCAGCCCGTACAATGCTCTCCTGAGTCGGCACACATGCGACTCACAATCAAAGGTCTCAAAACCTTCCATCTACTCTATGTACACCTCTTCCTCAATCTGGCCATTGAGGAATGCAATCTTCACATCCATCTGATGGATCTTCCAACCCATCTGTGCTGATACTACCAACATAGATATGATAGATGAGTACCTTGCGACTGGAGGAAAAGTCTCATCATAGTCAATCCCCTCGACCTGTGAAATGCCACGGGTAACAAATCTTGCCTTATTATTTTCCACACTACCATCAACAGCTTGCTTTACCTTGTAAAGCCAATGAGAACTCAAAACTGACTTGTTATCCGGTCTTGGAACCATGTCCCAAACACTGTTACGAACTATGGAGTCATACTCCTCGACCATAACATCAACCCAAATCGGTTGCTACACAACTTCCTCAAAGGAAGATAGCTCGGTCTCAACACATTCCCTAGCAAGGGCCATGTATCCAGTGTACCTCTTAGGTGACCTCCTTTGTCTACACTGAGAAGATGGTGCTCCCACATTCTCTCTCACATCCTCCAACAATTTGTTAGCTTCTCTTGTACACTTCTGTCCATCTCTAGAAGACTCTGCTTGAGTGGATGCCTCCACTCCTAGAACCTCTTCATGCGGCTGCTCCACATCAGTCTGAGGCTCCTCCTCCTTAGGAACCAACAGTTCCTCCACAACCTATATTTGGAGCTCCCTCTCAAGGGAAACTCGCATGGCCTTCTGCTCATCAAACTTGAGATCTCTACGAACCACTGTCCTTCGACTGGTAGGCAAGTACACCTGATAGTTGTGAGGTGTATCAGTGTACCCCACAAATATCCCCAACTTTGTTGTCAGATCAAGGTTCTTTCGTGCATCCTTTATCACATGGCAATATACCGATGAGCCAAAGATCCTAAAGTGACCCACATCTAATCTCTTACCGAAGAAAGCTTTCTCTGGTGTCTTCATCCCAAGTATGCAATGTGGGCTTCTATTCTGGAAATAGACCACTGTGTTGCATGCCTCAGCCCACAAGTGAAGTGGTAGGCATTGGTCATGCAACATTGCTTGTGATTCCCCTACAATAGTTCTATTCTTCCTCTCGTCCACCCCATTCTGCTGTGGGTTATGAGGTGCTGTCAACTCTCGTTTAATTCCTTCTGTTGCACAAAAGTCCTTAAACTCTTGAGAGACATATTCTCCATCGTTTTCACTTCTCAAGGCCTTGATCTTCTTCCCTGAATATTTCTTGACCAAAGCTTTGAACTCACAAAACTTTGTGAAAGTTTGGTCCTTCTTCTGCATGAAATAAATCCAGAATTTACAAGAATAGTCATCAATGAAAATCACATAATACCTTTGCTTCACTGTGGATGCCATTAAGAATGGTCCACACATATCAGTATGAACTCGCTCTAAGATAGCCTCTGCTCGACTGTCTCAATCATGAAAGGAAGACTTTGTGTACTTTCCCAAGGTACGACCTTTGCATGTGTCAACTTGCTCAAGTTTACCTCTGGGAATTACTGCAGATATCTGCTACATTATCTTCAAAGCCCCATGATGCAAATGGCCCAACCGCCCGTGCCACAACTCACCAATGTCTTTGCTTTGCACCAATTCTACTTTTGTATTTAATGCTGCACAATCATCTACATCTATTTTATAGAGATTCTTCACCTGAATCCATATCCTCTTGGTTTGACTCGTGGCTATGGGTCTTAGGAACGCTTTTCCTTTACTGAAGACAACATCGTAGCCTTTGTTCTCCAACATCATGACTGATACCAAGTTCTTCTTTAATCCAGGCACATGCATCACATCTGTTAAGGTGAGAGGAGCTCCATGCTCCCTTTGAAAAGCAACAGTGCCCACACCTGAAACATTATACCTTCCGTCGTCACCCATCTCTATGCACATCTTGAGGTCTTTCTCCTCCAAGACACTGAATAATTTTTTATCACCGGTCATGTGGAATGAGGCTCCACTGTTAAGATACCAAACACAACCCATCATCGATGACACCATGCATGCAATGAGGGTAAATTCCATTTCGAATTGAGTGGCTAATGCCTCACCTTCTGAGGATCCCTTCTTGGACTTCTTCGATGGGAAATTAGTCGCATAATGTCCCATATTGTGACAATTAAAGCATATTACTTTAGACATGTCACCCTTCTTCCCTCTATGAGAAGAATTCGATTTGAAATGGGAAGCCTCCCTCTTCCATTTCCTTGCCTTATTTGCTAAGGCCATATTTTCTTCATCATCATTCTTGGATGAAGAACCATCTCTCGTGCTCCTCTTGATCTCCTCTTGCATAAGATCCGACCACAATCATTCCTAATCCGGTAGTTTCTCCCTTCCATTCACAAAGTCCTGGTAGTTATTCCAACTCTTTGGAAGGCCAAGGAGAGCTAGGCTCACCATATCATCATCGGCAATAGTTATTCCCACACTGCCAAGCTCATCTCTGAAGGTGGTGAGCTTGTTCAGATATGTGGAAATAGTATTTCCCTTCTCCATCTTGATTCTTCGAATCTTATCATTGAGCGCCAATTTCCTCTGGTCGCTACTATTCTGGTATAGGTCCTTCAATGTCTTCCACATTGAAAATGGAGTATCCTTCCCATGGAGACTTGAGACAATATGGTCTCGAACTCCC
>APFE030666649.1:0-47105 GCA_000404065.3 Pinus taeda | reverse complement strand
TATATCATAATCAGAATGGGTACACAAAAAACTGTTCCTTGTTGATGATTAGCCTATTACCAAGTGAAAAAACAAACCTTCAAAACTGCACAATCCTCAAGGATAAATGCTTGACTGCATGCATGAGTTTTCTCCATGAGAAAACACATGCAACTAATAGTACACTGTCCTTGAACATTAATCTCAACTCAGACTTTCTCATAATAGACATGCATGAGTTTCTGATGAGGGAATCTTCATTTAACTGGAGTAGCACTATTTGAGTGCATTAATGCATCAACTGACTATTAACTTACTATTAGTTCCTCAAACAGTTTGGAACTAATTTAACTGGACTTAACTCAATAGACTGAGTTAACTAATTACAATTCAAATATAACTCAATCTTATCTCCTTAATTTAAGGGATAACTCTTGCATGACTTCAGAAAGACTTCTAACTTGAATTTATCCAACTAATTAATTTAAAATAAATTAATTAATTATGTCCAAGTAGCTGTTAAGACTAAATTCCATTTTAATTCACAATTTAATTCAAGGACAAATTAAATTGGAATATTCTTGTTCCATATTTCAACAAACTAAGCATGTTTTATGGTACCTCAAAAGAACTACCAAGGTTGGACTATGGTACAGACAGACAGAGGGAGTGAAGCTATGCAGCTTCACTGATGTATATTGGGTAGGGACCGAAAGAGTGTGTCAGATATAAGTTTCAGTGTTGGGTCTGCAATTGTTTCCTGGTACAACAGGAAGCAAATATATGTGATGCTCAACTCAGTGGAAGCAAAATACATGGTTGCAAGTCAAGCAACATGTGAGGCGATCTAGATGAGAAAGATAATTGTGGGAGTGTTTGGTCATAGGATGGATCCAACTGTGATCTACTATGATAATCATATTTGCATCAAGCTCTTTGAAAATCCTATATTTCATGATTGGTCCAAGAATGTAGATATCCAGTATCACCATCTACGGGATTGTGTGTAGAGCCAGATAGTGGTGCTCGAATACATTCCAAAAGAGGAACAAGATGAAAATATTTTTACAAAGGATTTGTCTGGAGGAAAATTTGAGTTCCATAGAGGAAGGATAGGGGTAACAGATAATCCCTTTCTTGCTGATAGGGAGTGTTGAAAATGCAGCAACAAAATCTCAGTTTTACCTTGCCCTGGTCAAACTAGAGAAAATTCAAATTTCCATATTAGCAGAAATATTAGAGGTAGTTAACTGAGTTTACATGGAACTTGTTATTCAGTTAACTTAGTTAATTAGATTGGGTAAGTTTGAGTTCATTTCAACATGATTGATTGCTAATTTGTAGCAATCTCATTGTGAAACTAGTTCTAGTTGTTGGAGGAACTAGTGGAAGGTCAGTTGTGTAAGTGTGCGTTCAACCACAATCAGTGATCAACTAATTAACTAATCAATCAACCCAAAATAATTGTTTCATGCATAAAATTCGATTTACCCAATTGATATGGACATTTCAAGGTAGTGTACTATCAATTATAGACTATTCTGATGTGTACATGTGGTGCATGCAATCATAGATCAAACCAAATGGATTGCACAATCAATTGAGGATAAAATACCTAAATAATTGGGGCTAATTCCTCAAGGAACAACACAAGGAAATAGGGACTTGGAGGGCTTGAAATTTGGCTAAGTGTTAGCCAAGGTCAGTCAATTAGGCAGAGAGATAGACTATACACTTGCATGTTATGCTCAGGCTTGAGCAAGAATATGTATTACATCTCTATTCTTTGATTAATGCAATATAGACAGGAGGGGTTTTGAGCAGTTGCTTTCCCCTAGATAGATCTTTGTGTATGTGTGATATTTCTTCTTTCATGTTTATGATCTGTGTTCTAGATTGTGAATTGAATTCCGTAGAGCAATACAATAGGTTTGAGTCTTGTTATTTAGTAAATTTCATGAGCAATTTCGAATCTACACCATAATTTATAAATGCCATGACCAACATAATTGTGTTATTAAGGCAAGGACAAGACATGTCTTGGCTTTGAAGACTCTTCCTGTGTAAGGAACCCTTGCCAATGAATGGATCACTCAAGAGACTGGGAAGCAGAGAAGGGGATGCTTGAAATTGGAAGGTGTGTGACTACAAGGAAGAGGAAATTGAAGTAAATCAATTAAAAAAAATCATGATAATACTTAGTGGGATCAAGCATACATTGAGCGTGTCCGAGGATGCAATGAGATAAACTTGTTTCTTGAAGGAACACTGAGTGTAGTGAATGGAATGAATGAAAATGACATTTCATGACATGGAAAGTGTTGCTAAGATAAAGAATTGTAAATTCAGAGCTTAGTTTTGTTTTAGTATTTTTCTACTAAGAATAGTGAGGATGAACGCCTTATAAATCAGCCTCTTCGAGGGGGAAACCTCCATTACATTACACAAATGAACAATTCTTGGATGATACAAATGACAAGACCTCCTTTAGATATATAGGAGTCTAAGGGGTCATAATATAATCAAAGCCAACATAACAATAATAATGTAAGGGAACAATAATAACAATTGTGGGCTTCTATGGGGCACAATAATAACAATATGAGGACTACATGGACACACCGATATAATAAGGTGTTTGTACTAATAACAATAAGGGGTTACACTAGTAGTATAGGGACCTAACACATGGAAAGTGTTGCTAAGATAAAGAATTGTAAATTCAGAGCTTAGTTTTGTTTTAGTATTTTTTACTAAGAACAGTGAGGATGGTGTTTCCCTTAAGGGGGTTGGGTTTGTAACGCCCTTGGTATACTCCCCCCGATTTTTGTAATGTAATTGTACTATGATTATAAATTATTATAAATGTTATTTTAATGACCTAAAGAGTGGGACACAAATCCACTATCTGATGGGGAAAACAAAGATGAACCTGAATGGTGTTAGCTGGAGCCACTACTTAATTAGTGTGCAACTAGCAAGAATTTTTTTGAAGAATGTTCAATGAGGAACATGAAGAGACAAAACATAAAAAAGTTAAAAAGTAATTTGAACAACAAGAGTGGGTGGGATTTTGGTTGAATGAAAGAAGTTTGAAGACATAATTGGATTTTTAGCAAGGAGCCAAACTTGTGAACATGATTTCCAGCTAAATTTTCTCAAAAAATCCTCTTGGATTGTGGATTTGGCTCGAAGGTGCTTGTTGTAAGAAATACAAGCTACAACTAGTCTATGGTTGGGTGGAAAATCGAAGTCCCACCTTCACTTTTAGCCATTGTTAGATCTCAATAAGTGTTATTAATTTGTCGACTGTGAATATGATGATTTAGTTCTTTATCAAATTGATGTATAGCTCTTTGAAAAACTTGCATAGCTATAGGAAACTGTTGCATCAAATCAATAGGAAAAATGTGTTGAATGTTTTATGGATTATATTAAAATTCTACCTTGAGATTGCAAGAAATATGTCTTTATTTTTATGTGCAAGTTAATATGTGCATGTGGATATGCAAGGTTTTATGATTAAAATTTCTCACATTTTTACTATAACTTCTCTTTTGGATGGTTCTAGACGCTGAAACTTGGACTATGGTGAGGAGAAATCATACTGACTCTCTAGTCTAGTTTTCATATCTTGGGTCATGATATTTTAGGAGATATGATTAGAGGGGGTTGATCTTCCCTAACACTCCTAAAATCGTTCTTCAAACAGATCATGTTGGAATTTTTTCTATAAATTCTCTTCGACGAGGTTCCAAAAGCTTAAACTTAGACCATGGTGAGGGGAAATCCTCTTGTCCTTTGGTCTAGTTTTCAGATCATAGGTCACGATATTTTAGGAGATATGATCAAAGGAAGTTAAACTTCTTGAACGCTACTAAATTCATACTTCATTTATGGTGCAATTCCCTTGCCAATTATAAAACACCAATGAAACTCATACCAGTGCAAGGTGCAAAGAAAAATCCAATTTTGAGCAGACCCTTATGAAGTGATGAACTTAACAAATTTTATGACTTGCCTTGAAAAGCATCTGAAAACTCCTCTTGTCTTGTCTGAGCCAAATCATGGACAACATTCATGAAACTTGTTTCACTAGATGTCGTGTAATCCTTGGCAGAGATATATGCACAGGAAAGATGCTCCTCTCTTGAAATCTGACATCCATTATTACTATTCACTTTGCTGCATCCTATACCCGAATTTTGGTATTAAATATCCCCTGGTTCTTGCAAAAGGGAATTCCTTGAGAGAATCAAGAGACCGATTGTTTCGAGCAATCTGACTAGGTGGAAAAGAGGAAAAATTCCTCCTTCCCTTACTTTTTCACAAGGACTCACACATTCCAAATAAATTAAATTTTGTTTAGCTTAATTCCCCTTGATATTTTCCACACATTTTTGCAAGCAGAATCTTCCACACAATAACTCATCCTCCATTGAGGCATTATGATTTGGTCAAGGTTTAATGTTGACAGATTGATGTCTGACCTCCAACCAAAATCGATGGAAGCAAGAAGACCATCATTCCATATTAAATCTACTCCATTATTACCAAATTGTTGTCCATAATATTGAATACAACAATCTTTTAATTGTTGAACTTGATTCCCTGTCATTCAAACATTCAAATCAGATTTGCATCAAGTTGGCCAAGAGCCATATACAGAGCAAACATAAAAGTTACCTTCCAACTCCTGAAGAGTGGCTGAATTTCCAAGGTCGAAATTTTTGTTTCTCCCTCCAGTGGCACTATTGCTGTGTTGGTCTCTAAAGCTAAAGATAAATCCATCCAAGTATCTTTATAAATAACTATAGTGTTTTATATTCCAGTAAGTCGATCATTACTCTAGTTTAGGTAGCAAAAAACTTCGAAGGCATACCAACTACAAATCACACTTGTGAGAGACTTAAAAATTTATTTAGTGCTAATGTTGGCTACCACTAAAAAAAATAATACATGTGCATAAAGAGTATTAGATTAAGAGTATTAAGAGTGTTGAGAATTGAATAGAGACAAGCACCAAAATGTTTCAAAATGCATAAACATAGCATGAAATTGCATGTATATGGATATTTAGAGATCAATGTCTTGAGAAGTTTCCTCTTCCTTGTTATTCCTACTGTCTTTCCAAAATATAAATCAAAATGCATGTGTCTAGACAAAAAAGATGTGTTCTAACCCTTTCAGTCTCACACAAGAGTCTACCAGCAATTATATAGAAAAAATTACCATTCCCTATATAACCTGGCCTCAAAACCATGGGAAGGAAATGTAGAAGCTTCATTGGGAAGTTCTGGGTAGATTAAACATTAATATCAACCAATCACATGATTCGAATAGAAAATGGCATCAACCCATGGTATTCATCCACCCATGGAATTTACCCATGGTATTGTATGTGGCATCCACCCATGGTATTTATCCACCCATGGTATTGTAATTGACATCCACCCATGGTATTCATTCACCCATAGTATTTTCCCATGGTATTGTGATATCCACCCATGGTATTCATTCACCCATGGAATTGACCCGTGGTATTGTGACACCCACCCATGGTATTCATTCACTCGTGGAATTGACCCGTGGTATTGTAACTGAAAAATACTATAAGTAACAAATCACATTTTTTAAAAGGACAGATTGTCTGCCACAATGTAGCCTTTATAGTTATTATCGGTTTTAATAAAAAGTTTCTTTGTGGTTTTGTTTATTGGTCATTCTCCTGTTTTTTGTGGTAATTTATTTTTTCAGATCTTGGTGGCCTCCCCCCCCCCCAATATCCATTTGAATATTTAAGATCTTTGGGGCCTCCCCCCACGATCTGGATCTTTGGTATCAGAGCAGGTTATGATTCCATGGGAATGAGGGTTTGATGCATATTTTAGTTTCAAATTTTGCAACAATATTCAACAAATTTCAGGCATGTTCTATGTCATCCACAGAGCATTTTCTTCGACCAAGTGGGAAGAATTTTTCTTTTTTCATTTTTTTTGCAGGAATGTTTTGTGGCGACAAGTTTGTAGATCAAATCTGAAATTTTTGGTGTAAAATTTACAAAAAAATATCATATCTAGATTCCTTGTGAAAAAATACCCAAATTCAAAAAACAAATTGGCCGAATCGGAGTCCGGATGAGGGAGATATCGCTGATTTAAAATCAGCTATGTTGTCAAAATGTTTTTGACAACAATTCGTGGACTGCGGCTCTCCTATCATTTTTTTTTTGCAATTTTGGTGCATAATTTCATAAAAGTTATTGTATATTTGATCTCCTCTCAAAAATCACCCAATTTGAAAAAAATGGGTCGAATCAGAGTTCGGATGTGGGAGATATCACTAAATTAAATTCATCTATTTTTTCAGAAATTTTGTGATGGTGGAAACGTTACAGTGCAAATCTCAGATTCTAGAGTGTCCAGGTAAGGATTTCCAACACATGGGAAGATGCAAAAGGGTCCTTCTATTTCCAAAAATAGGTTATCATAAATATTCTGAGTTATATTGATTGAGTTATATCCATTTTAATTCTGGAGCAGCATTCGGAGCGGGTTCCCTTTTGAGACGCGCCCTCCCACCCTGCTTTAGTAGGCACCTACTTCACAGTCATTAGTTTCAGCATAGCAACATTATAAATGATACAAGCCTCTTGGGAAATCCCAATTAATATGGGCTTACTTCATTACATAACACTTTCTCGTTATACAACTGACTAACCGGTAATAAATCAAATTTACACATAATTACATTATTACATTACTTTGTTGTCACATTTCAACAATCTCTACCTTGACAACAATTTTCATAATCCCTTTCCCATGCCCATTCATCATATCTTCTGCAAGATAAGAGAAGCCAAACACCATTGAAGCTTCTCTACTGTAACTCGCTTCATGAATATGTCTGCATGATTCTCCCATGTATGGAGCTTCTTCATAGCTATTTTTTCGCCATCGATCACATGTCTCGGAAAATGATACATTACATCAACGTGCTTGGTCTTGCTGTGATAAGATGGATTTGTAGCCAAATGAATAACACTCTGAATGTCACAGAATATTGTTATGAATATAATTCATAACAATTAGATAAATAAAATAAATATTAATATTAAATAATTAAATATTATTTAGGTTAAATAATTATTAAATTAAATGAACATGGATGTCTAGAAGGACATGCCCATTCACAAAGTCACTGCTGAGGTATAATAGAAGGGCCTCATTGTACATTCATATCATGTTATACCATATATAATATTCTAAATTATTATATTAAATACCTGTGTGTATTTTTATAATTAGATCTACAAGCTATCAGTGTTCGTGCATCAACATAAGTTTTTATGCTACAGTGGTATCAGAGCCGTGGCACACGATATAATCGTGTGGGCCTTTGAATGTAGTTCACCACACAATGTGCCATTACGTTCACATCTTGATTATGTTGAACAAATCAGTATTCAAGAAGTATTTCAACATTTAGAAAACTCATGTGCAGAAATTAAAACATGTTGAAAGGAAATTTCGATTGAAGAGGAAGGGGTTAGTGAAGGTGAGGATAACCAAAGTGAGGTCAGTGAGTGTCTATCTAGTGAAGATGAAGGTGAAGAAGAAGAAGTTATAGAAGATTTTGAAGATTCTAATTCAGAGACTGGCTCTAAACCTAATAGGGAAGCAGAAAACTACATAATTTATGGATAATGGAAGATCTTGAATCAATTTATACTGAGTATACGAGAGGAACTGTTAACTCCAATGAGTATGCAACAATAACTACTAACTCTAATGAGTATGCATCAGTAACTATTAATCTAATGACTATGCCATGGGAACTGCTAGCCCTAATGACTGTGCCCCTGGAACTGTTAACTCTAACAACAACCTTGGAATTCCACCTCATGATATTGATCATGACTGGATTGCTACAATATCATTGAGTGGCTATTGGTCCCCTCTTGACAGATCAAATCAGGGGAAGAAGACTGTCTGGAGTGCTGGTACTAGATTTGGTGGTTGCAAAAGTGAAAGTACCCCTGGCGAGAAAATGAGAAAGTTTGAGAAGGAACTTGACTGTCGTGCAAAAAATCTGTTGGCATCATTAATAGATATTATTAATAATAAAGCTACGAAACAGTCATTCTTAGGCTTCTCATCATATGTTCTTCTCAATCGGGAAAACATTCTTAGTCGACTTTTAGAATACTTTGTGATCAATGATTCAATGCTAGACATATGTGCAAGGAACAAGTTGTATCATCAGTTGGTATCTCTATTGACAGCAATGAAACATTATCCGAATATCCTTTCAATATTAATGGGATCCTGCCGGGAAAGTGACACAAATGGTAGTTCCACTCATAACACTGGAAGTGATAGTTCTTTAATTGGAAAAATGAGAAACATACATGAACAATCCAAAATTATCACGAGAAGATTCATAGGAGGAAATGATGACAAAAATGTAGAGGCTGATGTCAGCGTTACTAGGTGTCTCTTGCAATGCTATGAGGGATTGGAAGAAGCAGCTCAGAACCAAGCGCTTACCATACAACAGATAATATCTGTTTCAGATGGGAAAGATACTGAAATGAAAGAATGCAGTGAAGCTAATTCAGATCAATCAACATCTGCTTTAGTTTTAGGAATTCTCCAATGATGAAACCCCAGACTCGGAGCAATCAGATTCCACGAAAGAAAGCAATGAATACTCTAATGTTGTTGGCGCGTCAATAGGTGATGAAGAAGATCACCATGAAAAATGAGAGGTGGAGGAACATTATAGCCAGGAGGCATATAAACGCTGGCTCCTCGCATATAGTCCACTGAGAAATTAAACCGGCAGGCCACTGTTTCGCCAGCACAAGCTGCAAATCCGTGGGCATTGTTCCCACTACGACAAAGAATCTGCAAACTCGTTAAACCCGATAGTGTTGTCCGTTGCCAAAACAACATAGCCCATGTCAACGACACTGATTCATACGTGGCCCTACGGGTAGCAAATCGGTTCGGTGCACCGGTTCGGATTGGGCAATACATAAGTCAGCGGATAGAATGACGTTTCACTTATCAAAATAAAAACCAACATATGTCCACGTCGGGCAAGATGGAAAAGAGAAAAGCACAGAGGTCATAGGAATTCCAGGATTCCCGCTGCTCAACATATCATATTTGCCAACCTTTCTGCATCCTTCCAACGCTTACACTTTTCTGTTGAAATTCTTTATGGAACAGTTCAAGCCATTTTCAAAGGTGACATGGATTCTGGAAAATTCTTTTCACGAGCTTGAATCAGAAGAAATCAATTCAATGAAATCCATAGCTCTGATTCGCACATTCGACCCCCTCTTGCTTTCGGCTTTCTTGGATGGGCAGAATCCCGGAGAGACAGACTCGGGTGCACATCTCTGGAAAACCGCAGAATGCATGGATTGGATGAATACGAAGGGAACCAGGATGGCGGGAGGTAGTAAGTCTACTGCGTGCATGAATGGATTGATGGCTAATATGAAGAATCTGCAAGATGATGCCCCTGCAGATGATAGCGCAGAATTGCGAGAGGGCAATCTTATGAAATGGGATGCCGCTATTTTCGGGCCTCCAAACACTCCATGGGATGGCGGCATATTCAAGATAATGCTTGAGTTTAGGGAGAATTATCTAACACACCTCCAAAGGTAAGGTTTGTGTTGAAGACGTTCACCCGAATATTTATGAAAGTGGTGGTATTTGCTTGGATATTTTGCAAGACAAGTGGTGCCCAACCTACGATGTCCCAACAATTCTCGCTTCAATTCAATCATTATTGTCTAACCCAAATCTAGATTCTCCTACGAATGAAGACGCTACTAAGTTCGACTTCAGTGATGTCAAAAAATATAAAAGAAGGATCCTCCAGGTTGTTGAAGAGAGCTTCTCTAATGTATAACAGAAAATTAACGTGCTCATAAATATTAGAATTTTTCGATTAGGACTGTTGTGCTAAATTAATACCTTGTTTTCCATGTGGTCAAGTCAAGCAGAAAACGATAAAATGCGTAATTAAAATTTTAAATTTTCATACTTAAAAAAATAAAAAAATAAAAAAAAAATAAAAAATAAAATCCAAGGGAATCTTACTGACAAGCTATAAGACGCTAGATTATATATGTCGAGATGATAGACACTAGTGAAGGAAATCCCCAGCGTTAAAGCTTTCAGGACAAAGCTTCCGAAGGGAGAGGCTATGTTATGAATATAATTCATAACAATTAGATAAATAAAATAAATATTAATATTAAGTAAGTAATATATTATAGGGTTAAATAATCATTAAATTAAGTGAAAGGCATGTCTAAAAGACATGCCCATTCATGAAAGGTCACCTGCTAGGTAAAGAGCAGTGCTCATTGTACATTCATATATCTTATACAATTTTATATATTATAATAAATTATTATATTAATACCTGTGTGTATTTTTATAATTAAATCTACAAGCTATCAGTCTTCATGCATCAGCATAAGTTTTTATGCTACAAATACATTCACTTTCCCCTGTGTCTTTCCAATCTCATCAAGTAGACCTTTCAACTAGATTGCTTCTTTACTAGCATCTGAAGCAGCTATATACTCTACGTCGGTAGTGGACAAAGAAATTGTTTCTTGAAGCTTTTACATCCAACTAAGCTTTGACATCCAGCTAATTGCTCTACCTGCAATGATCAGGTGTTCAAAAAATAGCTCAAAATTCAAAATTGTCGGAATGGTGTGGAACTTGGACGACCGCATAGTGTTGATCATCGTTAATCTGATGCAAGTTGATTCGCGCAAATCAAATTCCGTATGACTCCATAAATGGGTTCTGTTCACTTTCCCAAACAGGCAAATTTTTTAAAAAAGGACAACACAGTCAGCAGTCCGTACTGCTGACTTGGTACTGACTAGGCATGGTATGTGGATGTTGACTTGGTCAACGGGCTCCTTGGTGAGTTATATCATTCCAAGTGGCACTTTTTTACTGGTCAAATTTTGGTGGTTTTTATTATTTGGAATGATGGCCAACCACAAACTAACACATGGCCCATCCGGAGGCCACCACGTGGTAGCCCGGGAGGCCACCAAAAAATTTGCTATAGTCCAGGTGGAGGCAGTGGGGGTTGAACCCACTGTTGGGTAGTGTTATATTATATCCACAACTAGCCCAAGGAAGACTGGAATTGGACAAGTTTTGGACATCCGTGGCTTTGTTGATGCAGACTAGGCTAGAGATCTGGATAAGAGAAGATCTACAAGTGGCTATTTGTTTAACCTATTTGGAGGTGCAGTCAGTTGGATGAGTAAGATACAATCAGTAGTGGCACTTTCAACTACAGAGGCAGAATACATGAAATCCACTCACGCAAGCAAGGAAGAAGTTTGGTTGCAGAGATTGTGTTCAAGTATGGGGTTAGTACAATAAGCTATAAGGATATACTATGATAGCCGAAGTAAAATTTTCCTGGCAAAGAACCCTGCTTATCATTCAAAGACAGCACATTGATGTTCAATATCACTTTGTGAGGAATATGGTAGAAGACAAAAAAATGGACACTTTGAAGAATACTGCAGATGCATTGACAAAATCTGTGAGCTCTGAGAAGTTCTCTTGGTGTAGAGAAACAATGGGCATTGCAGGGTTGGATCAATGACTAAGCTCTCCTATGGAAAGAAAATAACAAGTGGGAGAATGTTGGGTTGTGTTATATTCTTTCCCCAACTAGCCCCAGTAGTGAAACCGGGGGGGTGGAGCCCCCTTTGTTGGGGGGTTTGAGGGGAGCAGTGGCCCCCCTCTACGGGGTTTGTGGCAGTGCCCTGAGATTTTTTTTTTTTGGACCCTATATTAGGTGGACGGACCTAACTATGGTTTTGTGCATGGATTTTGCAGATGGTTTTGGGCGTGATGGTTTTCGGTCCATGGTATTTTGTAGATTCGGTCAAGGGAACTACGGTTATGTTCTAATCCAGGGTTAATGGATTGGGGTTTATGGATGCTTCAGCATGTATTTATATGTATTGTAACATTGAAAGGAAAATAATGAAAAACCAATCTGGTAGTCCCAGTTTTGGATCCAGGGGAAAATCTTTGTGTATATTTCTTTTATGTGTTATGCTCTCACCATTGTTTATTTTTTGTTTTTAGAATTCGTATGCAGGTAATTTTTGTATGGGGTTAAAACCTACACCCGTGACCCCCCAACACACAACAGAGCCAACTACCATTGCACCACGTGAATGTTTGTTAACCATATTTATTATGCGTTCTTTATAAAATTTAATGCCACAAAGTTTGGAGGTAGGGCTAGCCCGTGGGGGCCAGCCTCTGAACTTAGCCACCCATGTGAATACCGCTCTAAACTGCCAACAACTATGTGACTGTCGGAGGAAAGGGGTCAGTGCCGGGGGCTAGCCCTTGGGCGCATGGCCCTTCATATGACCTTAGTTTCCACATTTTTAGGCCTCGGTGGCCAAATTATCTACCCAAAAAATATGCCCGGATTCCGGTGTATTTGGTGGCCAGTTAGCGGGAATTCTGGTGAAAATGATGGTTCGAGACTAGATTTTGGGCAATTTGTGGAGCGAATAGTGGAGAAACTAGGGGAAGTCATAACTTCTCCAGTTTTCGACCAAATTGGGAGCAAAAAGAGGCCTGATGGCCATTTTTGGACATTTTGGACTCATTAGAGCAGGTTGCAAAAGCATTTGAGCATTGCAAACACATATTTTTACACATTTTGAGGATAATAGAGAGGCCCAAGCCATTGGAAGCTGGACCAAGGAGACGTAGCCCAGGAGGGGTGAAATCCTTCATCATGTTCCTGTTGTGATGTGTTGTTTGTGATTTTCTGTACATTTATATGGTGTTGCTCAATTTCTTATTTATGTTAAATTGCTTATAAAATTAACATAAAAACTCATTTTCACTTGCAATAAATTCATGAATCCTTAAGCACATGAATATAATTTTGTTTATAATCTGAGGAGGATCTTAGCACAACAAAACTAATATTCCTAATCAGATCATTTTGATATCAGAGCACTAGGTTTTCTTTGTGCAAGAAGGATTTAACTGTTTGCAAGTTTATGTCATGCTTACAAGGTTAAAACTCAAAAGAGGAGAAGGGAAGCTAGTTGAAAGCCCTGAAGTTGGGTAAAGGGGAAGAAGGGCAAGGTTGCCACAATATCTAACACCAATTCTCCGCAAGTTGGAGTTGAGGCTCCAATGAGTATGGCTCATGAAGGAGAGCCTACAAACATGACATAAGATGAGAAGGTCTTCAGGAAGGATTTCTTTGATATGATAGAGATGGTGAAGGTCCTCTATGAAGAGAGGAATACCAGACTGTAGGGTGAAAGCTCCAAACCTCCCAAAGGAGAAGGTTCTTCAAGAGGAGGTAATGGAAATGAAGGTAAACCTCCACCCTATCCACCATCTTCTTCATCTTCTTCTTCACAAGCATCTTCACCCTCTTCCACTAACACAACCCTTACTCATACTCATCAACATACCTCAAAAGGAATTGGTAAATCACCCTTACTAAAACTTGATGTTAAATTTGAGCTGCCCATGTATAATGGTGAAGTGAATGAAGAGAACCTTGATAATTGGATTCATCAGTTGGAGGTTTACTACAGAATTCATAACCTTCAAGAGGATGACATAAAGATTCATTTAGCTTCCTTGATAATGAAGGGTGAAACACGAGTATGGTGGGAATCAAAGACACAAGAGGAGATAAAAAAACACGGTAAGATCTCAATTTCTTGGTCTGATGTCATTGCTGAAATTAAAAGGCAATTCTACCCTCTAGCTTATATGTAGAAATCCATCATGAATTGGCAGAACTTTAGAGAACTTAAAGGTCAAAATGTGCAAGATTACACCCAAGAATTTAGAAAAAGGTCTCTAATTTTAGGTGTATATTTTCAATTACAAGACATGTTGCTGAAGTACATAGGGATTTACACAGTTACCTTAGGCAAACTATCTTAATGTTTAATCCCAATAATCTAGATGATGGTGTGTGCAAGCCACTCATCTTGAGGCAAGAGGGAAAAACACTCCAGAAGAAGGTAGTAAAAAGACATTTAAGGGTAAAGAAAAAGAAAAGGGTTTCAAGGGAAAGAAAAATGCATCTATTAAGAAAGAAGGATAGAAAACAATATATAAACATTGTTCCAAAGAGGGTCACGATGAAGCTAATTGTTGGAAGCTTCATCTTGAGATGAAACTAAAGAAATTCAACAACAAAGGAAAATAAAAGACAACTGTCGTCATTCAAGAGGATTTGGGATCCAATTCGGGTGATGAAACTAAAATTATAGCCATGGGTGTGAAGGGCAAATAATTCATTGCTAGCACTAGTATATCAAATTGTCACACTAGTACTCCAAATGAAGAAACAAGGATTGAATTATTTCATGTGAGGGTAATATCAAAACAGACAAAAATTGACACAATATTTGATAGTGGGTCTCAAGCCAACTTGCTATCTGACGATTTAGTAAAAAAACTTAAACTTGAAACCATTGTACATCCCAAGCCATATCCATTGGGTTGGATATGCAAGGATACAAATTTACAGGTTATAAGAAAATGTATTCTTCGGTTTGCAATCACAACAAACTTCATTGACGAAGTTGAATTAGATGTTGTACCGCTTGATATATCAAGAATTGTTTTGGGTAGTCCTTACCTATATGATAGAAAAGAAATATTCTATTGTCATGAAAACAAGTAGCACTTGTTCAAATATGGTGTGGAGTATATTGTGAGAGCATATCGCAAGAAACTAATGTTGGAAATAATACTGAGAGGGGGGGGGGGGGGGGGGGGGGTGAATCAGTATTATCAAATTCTTTTCAATATGTCTTCCTAATTTATACTTTAATTTAATCTTCATATATTGATCATTAACTTGTATATCAGTACCATATAACAATGAGCATGAACAAGAAAAACAGATAGTCACACCGAAGAACACCAGATATAAGGTGGAAACCCAATGTGGGTGAAAATCACCTGCTGCAATATGTCTCTATCTTCTTTCAATTAGAAACTTCTTTTACAATGATTTTGTACTGGTGCAGTCCTTTACCAGCATGCAGGCTGTAGCCTGCAGAGAGCTACAACTCTCTCTCGTTTTCCAGTCTCTCCTGGAAGGGAGCTACAACCCCCTTTGCTCTTTTTAATTCTTTAAGGACCACGTTTCATGAATTTTCAAACTGGATCCAAGAAGATCAAATAATCATCAAGTACAAGCAAATCACCCAATCTCCTTATACAATAAACCAATGAATCACCCAACTCTTCAGAATGCTGTAAACATAAAAGTAATACCAGAAATATAAACCCAGAATTCTGCAGCAATAGATAAAAGACAGTCAACAAATGTTTCAAGATAAGTCCACAACTTCACCAATAGGGGCTTGTGTATATCCGCAGCTCTTCTGACTCTAAACTGCGCAGATCCGCACTGGTCGTTCTTCTGCTCTGCGTACTTCTGCTCAGATCCGCACTTTATTGTCTGACTTACAGGGTACCTCCGCACTGTGCCTTCTTCTGTCCTGCATACCTCGCACTATGCCTTTCTCTGAACTGCGTGCCCCCCGCACTGCTCTTTCTCCTGCTCTGCGTACCTCGCACTACTCCTTTTGCTGCGCTGCGTACCCCCGCACTGCACCTTCTTCTGAGCTGCGTACCCCCGCACTGCACCTTTGGATCGCCTGCGAGCTTCTGATTAGGGCCTAATTAACAGTCCTCCAAAGTGCCACAATCAGTCAGATCCACAGATTTGTTCATGCGCCCGAGAGATCACGACATATCTATAGATTTGCCTTAAGTTTTCTCCTTGATTTAGATCTAGCTTTTAAAACCAATCACCCAAAATTTCAGATCTTAAGATATTCAAATTTCACAAGTGTCTAGCCAAGTGATCTCCTTCCATTTTAATAGGCAAGCCTTTCACAATACCATGGTCCAAAACCATATTAACACAATACCATGAACCCAAAACTTGGGATCAATACTTTTGGATGCAATACCACGGACCAAAACCATAGGATCAAAAAAATTGTCGGACTAATACCATGAGACATTCATGAAAATTCCCACGTGCACGCGCTTTTATGCATTGGAGACAGTGAAACTGGGGTCCGCACCTTCTGAACGTATCACCTGCGTGCATGTACGCACTCCTTGGTTAGCGTACCTGCGGGTCCGCAGCTTCTTCTAGGATTACCTGCGGATATCTTAATTTCCATGATTTTGAGTGCCTGAACTGAGATCTGTCACAAGAGAGAGTTGCCATCAAGAACAACACCTGTGCCATAGTACCAAACCAGAATCATAATGCCAACAACTAAATCTTTCATTAGTTAATGCAAGGAAAATGAAAAGACTAGTGAATTCAAGCAAGAATTTAGTGCTTCTTATAATCAAACCCAATGTTGATGTTGATTATGAAGCGTTTGATAGTTGTAATTCAAAATTGAAAATTGATTTGGTTGATGTAGTTAACCATGATGATGACATGTTTCAAAAAGCAAAGGGATTTCCTTCCAAGAGGAGAATCCAACATGAAATACCTTTGCAGCAAAAGTGTTTTCTTTGCAACATTAACATGCATCGGATGTAAAGAAGGAAAAGTGCAAAAATAACAAAGAAAATCCATGGGTTATTGAATAAAAGGATCACTCGGCCATCTCCTTCACCATGTGGTGCACCTATTATTTTGGTGTCCAAGAAGAATGGAGAGCATTTCATTAAATGGGATTCAAGAAGCGGCTATCATCAAAGTAGAGTTTTTGAAGGAGACATATGGAAGATGACATTCAAAACCAAGAAAGGTTTGTTTGAATGGCTTGTTATGCTTTTTGGTCTTTGCCATGCTCCTACTACTTTCATGCATATGAAGAAAGATGTGTTGAAGCCATTTCTATACATGATAGTATACTTGGATGACATTTTCATTTTCAAAAAATTTCATTATGAACATGTCATGTGTGAGAAAGAAATACTTGATGTCATATGTCAAGAACATTTGCTATTGAAGATGTCAAAGTATATGTTGGATAAAATTTCTTTGATGTACTTGGGAAAATATATTGGAGAAGGTGAGCTGAAGTTAGACCTCTCCAAGATTGATGCCATTATGGATTAGTCAATTCTCAAGATAGTCATTTGGATAAGAGGTTTTTTGGGAGCAGCCCAATGTTGGAGGAAAGATTTTGTTACTTTTTCTTCTATTGTAGCTCATTTTCATTCTTTGGCAGTGGTACAAAAGGTCTTCCAGTGGGGAGGCAAACAACAAGAGGCATTTGACGCTTTGAAACAAAAGATTAGTTCAACCTTTATACGTGTTTTTCTAAAATTGAAAAAGTCATTTGAGTTTCAGGTTGATGTATGTGACTATGCCATGGATGCAACCTTTATGCAATATGGTAAGCCCATTTCATTTCATTCAGAAATTTACAATGAAGCAGTGTTTAAGTTACAGTGACAAAGACACTTTCATTGGATGGGTTTTCTTCTACTATTCCACTTGGTCAAAACGTATAAGAAAGGTATAAGTGATAAGTTTGTTGATGTACTTTCTAGGCCTATAGTTTGTATAACTACTTTCCTCAAGCATCATTTTGTTTTGCATGAAAGTTATGTTCAGAAAAATACATACTTTCAAGATGTACGTTCAAGCTTGAGTCAAAGAAATCAAGTGGATAAATTTGTTTACCATTTGCATCATTATGTATTGTATCATATTGGTAAGATGGATGTTGCTATTGATGGTAACATGGCCAAAGCCGAAGCGTTCATTAAACGACTCCAAATGGTACATCAAACAATGTGAGATCAGCTTGAAAAGAGAAAAGGCAAGTACAAATCAACGCACGACAAGCATCATGTAGATCACAAGTTCCAAGTCAGTGATGAATGGATCAAGATTGGAAATGTGAGGGAACTGTATACTCACCTGCTAGACAACTGAAAGTGATATTTTGGAGTCCAAAAGGCTTCCAATGGGGAAGAATGATTAGGTGCTCAAAAAATAGCTCAAAATTAAAAATTGTCAGATTGGTGTGGAACTTGGACAACCACGTAGTGCTCGCTATCCTTAATCTGATGCAAGTCAATTTGTGCGAAACAAACTCCGTATGACTCCAGAAACGAGTTTTGTTCACTTTCCCAAACATGCAAATTTAAAAAAAAAAAGACATCATAGTCAGCAGTCTGTACTACTGACGTGGCACTAACTGGGCAGGGTATGTGGATGTTGATTTGGTCAATAGACTCCTCGGCGAGTTATATTGTGCCATGTGGCACATTTGTACTAGTCAGATTTTAGTGGTTTTTATTGGTTGGAATGAAGGCCAACCACGGGTTTATGCGTGGCCCAACTGGAGGTCGCCACATGGTAGCGCAGGAGGCCACCAAAATTTTTTCTATACTCCGGGCAGAGGCAACGAGGGTTGAACCCACGACCTCCCAACACACAACAGAGCCAACTACCATTGCACCATGCAGATGTTTCTTAACCATATTGATTATGCATTCTCTATAAAGTTTAATGTTGCGGAGTTTGGAGGTTGGGTCAGCTTGTGGGGGCCAACCCGTGTACTTAACCACCCATGTGAACACCGCTCTAAACTGACAACATAATGTGACCACCAGAGGAAAGGGGCAAGTGCCAGGGGCTAGCCCCTGGGTGCATGACCCTTCATATGGACTTAATTTTCACAGTTTTTAGGCCTTGATAGCCAAATTATCTGCCCGACAAATACGCCAAGATTTCGGCGGATTTGGTGTCTAGTTAGCAGGAATTCAAGTGAAAATGAGGGTTCAGTGCCGAATTTTGGGTAAATTGTGGAGTGAATAGTGGAGAAACTAGGAGAGGTCATAACTTCTCTAGTTTTTGACCAAATTGGGAGCAAAAAGAGGTTAGATGACCATTTTTGGACATTATGGACTTATTGGAGCAGGTTCTAGAAGCATTTGAGCATTGTAAACACATATTGTTACACATTTTGAGCATAATAGAGAGGCCCAAGCCATTGGAAGTTGGACCAAAGAGATGTAGGCCAGGAGGGGTAAACTCCTTCATCATGTTCCTATTGTGATGTGTTGTTGGTGATGTTATGTACATTTATATGTTGTTGTTCAGTTTCTTGTTTATGTTAAATTTCTCATAAAACTAACATAAAAACTCATTTTCACTTGCAATAAAATCATGAATCCTTAAGCACATGAATAAAATTTTGTTTATAATATGAGGAGGATCTTAGCACAACAAAACTGATATTCTTAATCATATCATGCAAGAGTAAAGACATTACCTGTAGTAGATCTCCTTTTTTCCAAATCACCTGCATAATCAACATCCACATATCCACAGAATGATCCTTCAATACCGTTAAAGATGATGCAATGGTCACTTGTGCCTCTTAAATACCGAAGCACCCATTTCACTGCTCATCAATGTTCTTCTCCTAGATTTTCCATGAACCTACTGATAACTCCAACTACACGTGAAATGTCAGGCCTTTTAGATACCATTGCATACATTAAGTTTCCTACTGCATTTGCATATCATACATGAGACATATACCACTTTTCTTTATCAGTTCTAGCACTCAAAACCGAAGAAAATTTAAAATCAAAAGCTAATGGAACATTAACATGTTTCACACTGTTCATACTGAACTTTTCAAGTACTCTTTCCACATACTTTTGTTGTGATAACTAAATCTTTCCATTTTTCCTGTCTCTGTGTATCTCCATGCCCAAGATATGTTTTTCCATTCCAAGATCCTTCATATCAAACGTCTTAGAGAGCTGAGCCTTTAACTTGTTGATCTCTTCCATGCTTTTTCTTGCAATAAGCATATCGTCAACATACAAAACCAGGATAATGAATATGCCACTGAAACTCTTGAGGTATACACAATGATCATACTCACTTCTACTAAAGTTTTGGCTCACCATGAAGGAGTCAAACTTCTTGTACCATTGCCTAGGCGACTGCCTTAGGCCATACAATGATTTCCTGATCTTGCAAACTTGTCTTCTGTTGTGATATTGTACAAAACCTTCTGGTTGTTCCATATAAATATCTTCATTCAAATCACCATGTAGAAAGGTTGTTTAAACATCTAATTGCTCTAACTCAAGATTAATTAATGCAATTAATGATACCACAGTACCAATAGAAACAAGTTTCACGACTAGTGAAAAAATCTCATGAAAGTCAATACCTTCAGCCTAAGAATACCCTTTTCCAACCAGCCTTGCCTTATACCTCTCGATACTGCCATCAACATTTTGCTTCAATTTGAAGATCCATTTGCATCCAACAATACTTCTCCCTTCAGGAAGTTCTAAAAGACCCCAAGTTTTTTTTCTTGGCTAAGGAATCCATTTCTGTTGGGTTGTGTTATATTCTTTCCATGACTACTCCACATGCGGGGGGGTTCATGGGTCCAGGGGAGTAAGCAGGGGGGCAGTAGCCCCCCTACACGGGGTCCAGGGCAACGCCCCAGGAAATAATTTTTTTGGACCCCATATTAGGTAAGCGGACCTATCTATGGTTTTGTGCATGGATTTCACACATGGTTTTCGACATGATGGTTTTTTGTCCATGGTATTTTGCAGATCTAGTCAAGGGAACTACAGTTATGTTCTAATCTAGGGTTAATGGACTGGGGCTTATGGATGCTTCGACATGTATATATATGTATTTTAAAATTGAAAGAAACATAATGAAAAATCAATCTACTATTCCTGGTTTTGGGGTCCAGGGGAAAATCTCTGTGTACATATGTTTTATGTTTTATGCTCTCGCCATTGTTTATTTTTTGTTTTTAGAATTCATATGCAGGTAATTTATGTATGGGGTTAAAACCTACAATTTCTTCGTCCATAACCTTTTTCCACTTTTTTCTATCCACATCATCCACTGCTTCCAGATAACAAGAAGGGTCCCCATCTTCAATAATCAATGCAAAAGATGAAGCAGAATCTTCATACATTTTGGGTATTTTTCTTTCCCTTGTAGACCTTCTTAGAGTGACTGGTTTCTGAACTAGTTTTGGAACTTCAACAGTTTCCTTTGCATCTTCTTCACCTTTTCCTTCAGAAGTCTCTCCTTCCTTTTGTTGGGCGCGAGATCCCCCAAGGGAATTTTTGGGGCTTAGAGCCCAGATTTTGGTCAAAGATTGTAATTCCGATGTAAAGACTCCGCATTTTGTGGGCGTGGAGAGCGTAGTTTGTATAGGGTTGTCCGCCCTTAATTTTGTTAATGTAATGTTGGCTGTATAGATCTACCCATGGTCTGTGGACCATGGGATTGTATAAATAGAGCGAGGCTCTAAATAGAGTTAGGGATGCGCGAAAGATGATTATAACAAATCGTGAAGGTATTGAAGGTTAGAACAGTGCGCGAAGCGGCCTTCACGAAGGCATATCTAGTTGGACTAAATCAACATCACAGACATCTCAAGGGTGTGGAAACTTGGTTCCAGCATCCCGCCTTACTGCTTCGGGTGAGACTTCAGTCCGCGCTCCGTGGGCTGATGCCGAAAGGGCCAGTAGTGTAGGGATTTGTTTGGCTAAATAACTCCGAACTTGGGTCAGACCCCCATAAGCCAACAATGGTTCCATTGTAGGGACAATAATTGCATAGAGATGTCTGATGTCGTATCATTGGAATCCATCTAAGAAATAAATTGAAGGTTGGTTGGACAAAAGAATTCACGAGTTTGCGGTGCAGGATAACAAGAACCCACGACTGTCAAGAGAAGAGTGGTAATACTGCTACTTGTACATGGAGATCCACGAAATCTTCTTCACGTCCTTCCCTACTGAGCTATACAAGTGGATCGCGAAGCTAGCAGATAACCAAGGAAGGTGGAAGCTTGACGGTCCTATTGTGTGGACCCCAGAGTTAGTGCGAAGTTTGGAAGCATCGGAGCATAAGATCACATGTGCCATTTATCATTGGCTCAATTGTATTATAGGAGGATTAGTTACCGAGTTCGCGGTTGACACCTCAGTCAGTGACAATGAGGCAGAGCAGCGCTTTCTCAAAGGACCGCGAGGTAAGTACGTAAGGTCTTTGAATACTTGGATTAAAATGTTATTGTGCGAAAAGAGGGTTATGCAGTTACCTTGATGTTTAGGGCTACGCGAAGTGGAAAAGATTACAGGAAGGAAGGAAATAAGGGCCCAGAGAATAGCCCCCTGATTTCACCTCCACGAGGGAATGAGGAAGAGCTTGCAAAGGTCTCATTGCGAAGTTCCATCCATCTTATAAGGCAAAGAATTCCGTGAATACCACCTCCACCCACACCACCGCCAACTTCACTGCCATCACCTCCATCTTCACTGGTACCACCTCCACCACCGCCACGATTCAATATGGCAAGCACAGTGAAGTTGCCTATCTTCAAAGGGTTGGGAAATGAGGATCCAGACCAATTCTGGTTCGTTGTAAGGGCTGTATAGGAAGCAAAAGGAGTTACATATGACAATATAAAGAAAGTGACACTAGTTAGTGCTATGCAGGATCGCGCATTGACCTGGTATATTAAGTACTCCAATGATAATCCAAATGCAGGAGTCGCGGATATCCAAAGAATGCTAAACAAAGAATTTAGCAGGCCGAAGTCTGAAGCACAGTCGATCATTGGATTCAAAGAGATCACGATGCTACAAGGCAAAACTCCTTGGGAGCTGGAACAGAGGTTGAAATGTATGATTCGCAAAGCTAATATGAATCTGACAGATGCACATCGCGAGTGCTTTGTAGCTTCGCTAATGCCACATTTAAGGAGTGCACTATCACAGAAGAAGATAACGACTTAGACAGAAGCCCTGGAGGTTGCCATGAGGTTGCATGAGACCCCGATGCAAGATCCTAACTTAGGAGTTTAGCAAATCCACGCGCAGCTAAAGAATTTATGCCTTGAGATGTAGAGTCTGAAACAGGACAGGATAGCTCAACCAGAAGTGCACGAAGACGTATGGTGCGTAAAATGCAAGGGTCAGGGTCATGACAAGGACCACTGCCTGGTTTTCACAAATTACCTCGCAGGACGAGGACCGATTCCTTTAAGGCCGGAAGTGCAAGTAGGACGTAGCGTGGTGCCTGATTTGTGGTGCGTAATTTGTCAAATAGCTGGAAAACATGCCACGGACAGCTGCCACTTGTTACATAAGTATACACAAAATTCACAACAGTTATTCTGCAACTTTTGTAGGTCGGTACGATATGATGAGCGCACTTGTAGAAGCTATGAGTTGATGATGGATAGAGCTCCCACCTACAGAGTTCAGGCCGAAACGTGACCCCTTGACCAGAATGCAGGAATGGCGTGAATAGGATTTCAGGGGCACGGACGAGGTCGAGGCGGAGGAGGACCTAGAAGAGGTCACAAACAGTTGATTTGCTACAATTGTAGAGGGCCAGGACATTATACTTGCGATTTCATGAATCCTACACGCCCGTCATGTTTATACTAGACGTTGTTTGACCATGAGATGGAAGATCGTCCTACGTTGATAGGTAGGATATGCGATAAAGGAGCGCTACCACCTCCCCCCAGCTTAGAACCTGCAGATGATGAGGTCTAAGCCGTGTGAGGAAGATCTGATGTGAATATTGTGCTCAGAAGTAGAATTGCGACGGGAGATGACAAAGGCAAACAACTAGAAGAGAGTACTTGGGTTCACAAAGCTCTAGCAAAAGAAGCAGAATTTTATTTGGAGCACACTCGGGAAACCTTCATGGAAGCTAAGAAGAGCTTCACTGATGCCTCCACTTCAGGAAGCGAAGATAAACTGGAGCCAGAGATGGACCCATCTATGCTCACAACATTCCTGGAAACATGTGTGAAGTTAATGCGCAACACTAAGGCGGTGAAAGGGTTACAGGAACTCATCAACAGATGCACGGAGACTACGCCAACAGAATTGCACATAGTCCAGAAGATCGGAAAGCATAAGACAAGAATGGGAAGAGAGATGAGACTAACCGCGCATATCAGAGAATATGAAATGGACTAAGTAATTCTAGATATAGGATCACATGCAAATGTTCTATCGAAGTAGACATGGGAATGAATGGGGTGATCTACGCTGCAGTGGTATCCAATTCAGCTGCGAATGGCGAACCAACATAAAATAATAGCCATGGGGCGATTGCAGGGAATAACTATGGATATTGAAGGAGCGAGCCGCTCGCGGATTTTGAAGTGACAGAGATTGTTGATGATAGCGATCCCTACCCCGTGCTCTTCGGAATTGACAGGGCCACTAACAGGGACGAGGTAATCAATATGAAGAAGCGCAAAATGATTTTTGAAAAGAAGTCACTACACGTAATTGTACCCCTGGAATCTACTGAAGGATCGCGCTATACGGAGCTAGTGCACGACTATGAAAGATGCAGGAGCATGTGACTTGGAGGGAAAATCTTCAAACTTATTCCAAAAATAAAAAATAAAATCTACAGGCAAAGGAGTGGGGTCATTTAGCCAGCAATTTCCATGCTTTTCTAGTTTAGGATAAGGATAGAATTAAGAATAAAATCATGCTGTAATAATCACTTATGGATAAGTTGTAATAATCTTTATGCATAATTTCTTTAAATCGCTCTATGTAAAAGGCATTATTTTGTATGGGATAAGGACCAAGAGGGATTATCTATTAATTATAAAATGAAATAACGGGACGCTCAAGAGGGGTCGAGCCCGGAGGCATTATCATCTGCAAAAACTCTCTCTGTGCATATGATTTTATGATTCTCTATTGAATGGTAATTATATGCGTGTATAAGTTTTAAATGGATTTCTTCTAAGTCTAAATATCAATTAATTAACCTTATTTTCCAATTAATATTTTGGCTGAAGCCTTTACGTTATGTTTTCCTTTCATATCGGTGTGCCTATTCTCTTACATGCATTGTTAAGCTCCGCAGTGGAAAAGTTCTATTTACATAGGAAATCCATGAAAAATAATTAACCTGGACGAAGTTCTGGACTTGAAATATTATTGAATCTCGTTCATACCCATATCGGGTCCGAACCATTATCACATCACAGAACCACAAGTTGAATGGAAGGGACCTTTGGAGCCGCCGAAGTCTGAAACTCTGATAGCTCGGAATCGAAACGTTACAGAGTAGAGTGAATAAGGTGTTGGGTCCGCGAAGCTGATCGCATTGCAAGATCGAAATGGAAGGAGTCTTGCATTGGAAGCATTGGAGTCGCCGATTGCGATCTCCGATAACACTATGTGTTATCGCGTCGAAGAAAGGAACCCTAGAAGGGCCGATTGTATTGCCGATAGTGTTGTCTGCGCCGATAGTGTAATTCTTCAGAATTAACACTATAGAGGTTTTAAAAGCACCGATAGTATTGCTTTGTTCCTTTGGAACGAAAAAGCCACGACTGTGTATTTTGCACTTGAGAACGCAGTTTCCTCATTTTTAAAGGTTCAATAGTGTATCTTTATAATTCCTGTGGGATTATAGTCCCGAAGGAAGGAAACAGGCCTATGATATGATTTGTGCCCGATAACAGGGGTTGGGGTGATCAGAAGGAAACCTCATGAAGCAGTTAATGTAAGATATATGACTAATATGCCAATTGAATAAGAAGGAGAAATTCAACCCGGATTAGAAGAAATTATATCAGGCTTCGGTCGTTTGTCCATATTTCCTGCACCCAGGCCACCATTAGTGGTATTAGAGCAACCAGTTGACATTGAATTGAATCTTAGAAGCAAGAGGAGGAAAGTTACTATGGATTTCAAAGTTGGAAGAGGACGAGGACGGCCTGTTGAAAATGTTAAAGTGATGGAAGCTGTGCAACAGATGCAAGCTAGATTGGATGCATTAACAACAAGAAGAAATATAGATGATGGAGATGTTAGTGAGCCTGAGGTTGAAGCTGTAGAGGAGGAAGTTGTAGCAGTTACCCCTGAGATGAGATTCTTCTAGTCAGTGTTGAGATCCACAGCTAGGCCAAAGACCGAGGTTTCAATATATGAAGGAGGACTAAATCTAGAAGAATTGATAGAGTGGATTAATGGCATGGAGAAATTATTCGACTATGAAGAAACAAAAGATGAGAAGAAAGTAAAGTTTGTTGTCACCAAGTTAAAAGGCCATGCAACGCTTTGGTGGGATGGTGTGCAAGCTGAAAGAAAGAAACTTGGCAAGAAACCTATCAAGAATTGGAGTAGAATGGTAGCAAAGCTAAGGGGTAAGTTTCTACTAAGTAATTATCAACAAACTTTGTGCAGACAGATGCAAAATCTTAGACAGAGATCTATGACAACCCAGCATGCACCCACAGGAGGTGATGCAAGAGGCAGAGGGAGTTTTTCTTGAGGAAGAGGAGGCAGAGGAAGAGGAAGAGAATTAAGATGTTACAGATGTAACAAACTGGGACACAGAGCCTTTGAGTGCCCAGAGAAAGCAGAAACAAATCAGAGGAATGTTATTGTTGCTCAAGCTGAGGGAGAAGCAACAACAACAGTGACAGAAGAAGAAAATACCCCGGAGAGAGGAGAATATTTGGTAGTTAATAAAGTTTGGCTCAAGCCAGCAAAGGAGATAGTTGAACCATCATAAAGAAAGACTTTATTCATAACAGTGTGTAAAGTTCAAGGGAAATGTTGTTAGATGATCATTGATAGTGGCAGCACTGATAATTTGGGCTCTATAGAAGTAGGGGAGAAATTGAAGCTGAAGACAATGAAACATCCAACACCTTACAAGGTGTCATGGTTACAAAAGGGACATCAACTATTAGTGAATGAACAGTGTGAAGTGGAATTTCAGGTGGGCAAGTATAAAGATAAAATTGTATGTGATGTGATGCCAATGGATGTGTGTCACATATTGCTTGGAAGATATTGACAATATGACAGAGGATCCATGCATGATGGGAAAAGAAACACCTACAAGTTTGGAAAGGATGGTGGCAACCATACGTCGCTGCCTCTACAAGAAGAAGATGCATCAGGAAAGAAGACTGATCCAAAAACTTTGTTACTAGGAGGAAAGGAATACCTGAAGTAGATTGAAGAGAATGAGGTAAATTTTGTTGTAGTTTGCAAGCCCAAGGTAATAATGACTTCTACTAAAGTTTCTGATTTACCCATTGAAATTCAAGAAATGTTGGAGAACTATTGTGATATTATTGTTGATGATTTGCCTAATGAGTTACCACCCATTAGAAGAATTAGCCATCATATAGATTTAATTCCTGGAGCAAGTATAGCTAACAAAGTAGCTTACAGAATGAATCCTACAGAAATTGAAGAGGTTAGGAAACAGGTGCAAGAATTTCTTGACAAAGGGCTGATCAGAGAAAGCTTGAGTCCTTACGCAGTACCAACAGTGTTGAGTCCAAAGAAAGATGGAGGCTAGAGAATGTGTACAGATTCAAGAGCCATCAATAAAATCACAATCAGGTACATATTTCCTTTACCTAGAATTGAAGATTTAATGGATTGCTTTAGTGGAGCAAAGTATTTTTCAAAACTAGATATTAAAAGTGGGTATCATCAGATAAGGATAAGAGAAGGGGATGAGTGGAAAACCGCTTTTAAGACAAATGAGGGATTGTATGAGTGAAGAGTAATGCATTTTGGGTTGTCAAATGCACCAAGTACATTTATGAGGCTCATGAATGAAGTTTTTAAAGATTTCATTGGCAAATTTGTAATAGTATATCTGGATGATATATTAGTTTATAGCAAGTCTAAGGAGGAGCACGTGAGACATCTGAATTATGTCTTACAAAGGCTACAACAAGAGAAATTATTGTTGAATTTGAATAAGTGTTCATTCATGAAAGAAGAGCTAGTGTACTTGGGTTTCGTAATTTCTGATGAAGGGCTGAAGATGGATCCAGAGAAGATCAAGGCAATCATGGAGTGGCCTTCACCTAAAAGTGTCTTTGAGGTAAGAAGTTTTCATGGTCTTGCTAGTTTTTATAGAAAATTCATAAAGAATTTTATTAAGATCAATGCACCTATTATGGAGACCATAAAGAAGGATAAACAACCATTTTATATGGACTATTGAAGAAGAAAAGAATTTCCAGCTACTGAAGAACAAGATCACTGAAAATCCTATTTTGGTTCTACCTGATTTTAGTAAACCTTTCCAAGTGAAGTGTGATGCCAGCGGAGAAGCTATTGGAGGTGTATTAAGTCAGGAAGACAGGCCAATAGCTTATTTTAGTGAAAAGATGAATGACTCAAAAAGGAAGTATTCTTCTTATGACAAGGAGTTCTATGCAGTTGTGCAATCATTGAAGAAATGGAGGCATTATCTAATGTCAAAGGAGTTCATACTTTATTTAGATAACCATGCACTACAGTATATTATGCAGCAGCCAAAGCTTAGCCAGAAACATGCCAAATGGATAGAGTATCTTCACGGTTTCCATTTTGTTTTGAAGCATATAAATGCCCAATCAAACAAAGTTGCAGATGCCTTAAGTAGGAGGAATGTATTATTTCAAGAGAGTCAAATCCAAGTGTCGGGTTTTGATTTTCTTAAAGAATTGTATGAAACAAATCCAGATTTTAAAGAGGCATTTGAAGCATGTAAAAATCATGTTTTGATGGATAGGAGTAAATGGTTGGATTACTTCTTACAGGATGGATTGTTGTTTAAGAAAAATCAGTTGTGCATACCAAACTGTTCTATGAGGGAGAAATTAATCAAAGAGAAACATAGTGGAGGACTTGCGGGACATTTTGGTGTAGAGAATACTTATGAGCAGTTAAACAGATTTTATTTCTCACCGAAAATGAAATCTGAAGTGGAGAAGTATGTGAAAACTTGCAAAGTCTGTCAATATGCAAAGGGAAGGAGCCAAAACACAGGTTTGTATATCCCATTACCAATTCCAAATAGGCCTTGGGATATGGTAAGTATGGATTTTGTTTTGGGCTTACCAAAGACTCAAAGAGGTAATGATTCAATTTTTGTTGCAGTGGATAGATTTTCAAAAATGGCACACTTTATTCCATGTTATAAGAATAGTGATGCTTCTCACATTGCTAATTTGTTTTTTAAGGAGGTTGTAAGATTGCATGGGCTGCCTAAGAGTGTTGTCTCAGACAGGGATTCCAAATTTGTTGGACATTTTTGGAGGATAGTATGGAAGAAATTGGGAACTAAATTAAGTTTTAGTTCTGCCTATCATCCACAAATTGATGGACAGACTGAAGTTGTGAAGAGGAGTTGGGCAATCTTTTAAGGAGTCTTATTGCAGAACATCAAAACCAATGGGATCAAGTGTTGGCACAAGCTGAATATGCATATAATGACTCGTCTAACAGTAGTACAGGACAAAGTCCATTCCATATTGTTTATGGAATGCATACAAGAGGAGTATCTGAGTTAAGAAACTTGGGAAAAGATGAGATGAGAAGTGCAGAGGGTGAAGATTTTGCTTCAAAAATGCAAGCAATACATGAACAAGTGAAACAATAGCTGCAGGATAGCAACATCAAGTACAAGACCATAGCAAACATGAGAAGAAGAGAGGTGAACTTTGAAGTTGGAGATCTGGTTTTAGCACACCTCAAAAAGGAGAGGTTTCCAAAGAGGGAGTATAACAAATTGAAGTTCAAAAAAATTGGACCGTGCAGAGTGTTGAGGAAATTTTATGCAAATGCCTATGAGATTGAGTTACCCCCTAATGTTGGAATATCACCAATTTTTAATGTTGCAGACCTATACAAGTATGAAGGTGAAACTGCAGATGATACAACACAAGATTAAGAGACCCAAGAAATTGACTGAGTAAAACAATTACCCATAGCAAAGGAATTGCAGCCAGAAAGAATTTTGGACAAGAAGGTGTTTAAGAAAACAAGGGGATGAGAATACTTCCAGTATTTAGTAAAATGGAAGGATCAGCCAACCGCTGAAGCCACTTGGGTTACAGAAGACATGCTACAAAAACTGGGCAGTTCTGTAGATGAACTCACAAACACAAGCCCATGAAGAATTTCGTCCACAGGAGTCTGATGCAGGAGCATGTGACTTGGAGGGAAAATCATCAAACTTATTCCAAAAATTAAAAAAAAAATCTACAAGCAAAGGAGTGGGGTCCTTTAGCCAACAATTTCCATGCTTTTCTAGTTTAGGATAAGGATAGAATTAAGAATAAAATCATGCTATAATAATTGCTTATGGATAAGCTGTAATAAGCTTTATGCATAATTGCTTTAAATCACTCTATGTAAAAGGCATGCTTTTGTATGGGATAAGGAGCAAGAGGGCTTATCTATTAATTATAAAACAAAATAACGGGATGCTCGAGAGGGGTCGAGCTCGAAGGCATTATCATCTGCAAAAACTCTCTCTGTGCATCTGATTTTATGATTCTCTGTTGAATGGTAATTATATGTGTGTATCAGTTTTAAATGGCTTTCTTCTGAGTCTGAATATCAATGAATTCAATTAATATTTTGGCTGAAGCCTTTAGGTTATGTTTTCCTTTCATATCGGTGTGCCTGTTCTCTTACATGCATTGTTAAGCTCCGCAGTGGAAAACTCTGTTTACACAAGAAATCCATGAAAAAGAATTAATTTGGACGAAGTTCTGGACTTGAAATATTATTGAATCTGGTTCATACCCGTATCGGGTCTGAACCATTATCGCATTGCAGAACCACAAGTTGAGTGGAAGGGACCTTTGGAGCTACCGAAGTCTGAAACTCTGATAGTTTGGAAATAAAGCGCTATAGAGTAGAGTGAATAAGGTGTCGGGTCCGTGAAGCTGATCACATCGCAAGATCGGAACGGAAGGAGTCTTGCATTGGAAGCATTGGAGTCGCCGTTTGTGATCTCCGATAACACTATGTGTTATCCCGTCGGAGAAAGGAACCTTGGAAGGGCCGATTGTATTACCGATAGTGTTGTCTGCGCTGATGGTGTAATACTTTGGAATTAACACTATATAGATTTTAAAAGCACCGATAGTATTTCTCTGTTCCTTTGGAACGAAAAAGCCGTGACTGTGTATTTTGTGCTTAAGAACGCAGTTTCCTCATTTTTAAAGTTGCGATAGTGTATCTTTATAATTCATGTGGGATTCTAGTCCCGAAGGAAGGAAACAGGCCTATTATATGATTTGTTCCTGATAACAGAGGTTGGGGTCATCAGAAGGAAACCTCATGAAGCAGTCAATCTAAGATAGATCACTGATACACTAATTGAATCAGAAGGAGAAATTAAACCCGAATTAGAAGAAATTATATTAGGCTTTAGCCATTTGTCCATATCACCTGCACTGAAGCCACCAGAAAGTGATGATGATTTGGACTGCATCAATAAGATAACAACGCGAGACCATGACTGGATGAATCCCACCACAGATGGGTGGATAGCATGGGAGCATGAAAGCTCCTGTACTTCAGATTCTGATGAGGAAATATAGCGATGGCAGAATCGGTTACATGAGGTAACTACACTAAATTGTAATATGATGACAAGGTCGATGCGCTGTGTATCGACAAAAGTAAGAGATCTGCCTACTTATGATGGTATAAGCAAGGTAGATACCTTCTTGGATAAATTTGAAAGGGAGGTGCCGAAAAATCAACGCTTCTAGGCCTTGGACTGGGTATTGCGTGCTACACCCGCGAGATGGTGGGGTATGCACAAAGGAAGCTTTGATGACTAGCACGAATGTAGGAGAATGATGCGCACACCATTTGAAAAGCCTAGGGTGTGACTGGCAGACAAGTACAATGGACAGGATGATCCGCGTGCGCATCTGGCCAGGAGGACGCAGTCATACAGAAAATATTCCCAACCTACGCGGATGCACATGTACTCCACGCTGAAATACATGATCAATTAGAATGTGTTGGGGGGGGAGGGGGAGATCGCAGATGGCTCTTAATGTTGAGAAAACATTATGCAAGAAGAGTAATCGCGCAAAAGATTCTACACGTAGAATCATTCAACAAGGTATGCAACGCGCTGACCAAGGTATGCAATGCGCAGTGAAGTGATTGGGACCTGCGCGTACCAGCAGTATTATGGGCTTATAGGATGACATGCAAGAAACTGACGGGACAAACACCTTTTAGGCCTCTCTATGGAGTGGAAGCCGTAATGCCCATGGAATACATCGTGCTTAGTCTACGCATAACATCACTCATAGGTATGACGGATTGCGGAGCCCTCAAGGAGAGGCTCGCGCAGTTGGAGGAGCTCAAAGAAGAATGTTTTTGGCTGGATTTCACCAGCAGGTACAAAAGCAGTGTAAAAAGCCATGGAACGATCGACATATTAAGTTTTGCACATTCAAGGTGAATGATTTGATGCTTTTGTATGATAGTAAGTTTGATAAATTCCCAGGGAAGCTCAGAATGCATTGGCTGGGACCATATGTTATTAATGAGATCATAGATGGTGGCGCAGTGTAGTTCGTAAAGTTAAATGGAGAACCTTTCCCAAGAAGAGTAAATGGGAGTCGTCTGAAGCCATACACAGGTGGCTCGACAATCTGACTAACCGACGAAAGCAAAGTCTTAGCGCTCCAAGTAGCTGAAAGGAGGTGTGGGACTATAAACTACTCTGCCCAGGGATTGCGTGATGTTAGGACTACATGCAGTAGCGAAATATAGTAGGCAGCCACTCAGTGCGTTGCTGAACTTGCAACGATCCAGTTAGAGTTGGGAGGTCTTCATGCAAAGATCTCTGCACCAACAGAGTGACTCGAGGGCGAGTCATGATGTTTGTGTTGGGGGCTTGTTGGGTGCGGGATCCCCAAAGGGAAGTTTTGGGGCTTAGAGCCCAGATTTTGGTCAAAGATTGTAATTTCGATGTAAAGACTCTGCATTTTGTGGGCGCGGAGCGCGTAGTTTGTAAAAGAGTCATAGGGTTGTCCGCCCTTAATTTTGTTAATGTAATGTCGGCTGTAGAGATCCACCCATGGTTCGCGGACCATGGGATTGTATAAATAGACCGAGTCTCGAAGTAGTTAAGAAGAATAATGGAAGATGAACACATGATGTATGTGAGACAGATCTATGGAGTAAAGTCTAGTTTTGGGTCGTAGAGTAGGAGAAGGCTTTGCAGCGAAGTGCGCAGAGGCCTAGTAGTTCGTAGCCGAGTGTGCAGACTCCTGTAGCTGAGTGCGCAAGGCAAGTTGAGTCTGTAACAGTTGGAAGTATTAATAAGGAGAAGTTTCCTATCATTTGTGCGTATTTATTACATGTTTTATGCATTTATTACATTGGATATAAATTGCACTTTTATGCTTATATGATACGCGAATTTGTATAATTGTGTTGATTAAGTGAACGCAAGTTAGAATAACATCTTACGCGAAGCTAAGTAAGGTCAGTTAAGAAGATAAGTAAAATACGCGGTGTAGTTTGGGGAAATAGCACAAGTCGTTGCCATAGCAGCCCGAAAGCATCTCAACCCCTGGTTAGGGCTACGCAAAAGACAATTATAACAGATCGTGAAGGTATTGAAGGTTAGAACAGTGCACGAAGTAGCCTGCGTGAAGGTAGATCTAGTTGGACTAAATCGACATCACATACATCTAAAGGGTGCAGAAACTTGGTTCCAACACCCCCCCGTACTGCTTAGGGTGAGACTTCAATCCGCGCTCCGCGGGCTAATGTCGAAAGGGCGAGTAGTGTAGGGATATGTTTGGCTAAATAACTTCGAACCTGGGTCAGGCTCCCATAAGCCAACACCTTTCGACTTTATGAAAATGGTCTAGCCTCCAACTGAATTTGTTGATTTGGTGATACCTGTTCCTATTCAATTTTTTCAATATCTTATTTTAAAAGAAAACATTAATAAAATGTTACATCTCTATTAATGAATATCTTTCATGAAGAAGGACCCCACAATTTGTATGCTTTCATTGCATAATCATACCCAACAAAGACATAACATTTTGATTTTGGATCTAATTTTGAGCATTGATTCCTAGGAACAAGAGCATAGACATCATAACCAAAAATCCTTAAAATGAATAATCACAACATTGACTCGACTAAACTTCTTTAAGAATTTTACAATTTATGTCAACATGAAGGTGATCTGTTAACTAAATAGCAAGCAGTAGATACTGTTTCTGCCCACAACTCCTTTTGCAGGTTAGCATTGTTGATCATGCTTCTGGCTCTTTCCATAGGGGTCTGATTCATATGTTTAACAACACCATTTTGTTGAGGAGTATAAATAACAATTTTATGTCTAACAATCCCTTAATTCTTACAATATTTTTCAAATTCTAGAGAAGTAAATTCACATCCATTGTCGATTCTTAGACATTTAATTGATTTGCCTATTTTATTTTCCACCATAACTTTAAATTGTTAAAAAACATTAAATACAACACCTTTTTTTTCAACATATAGACCCAAACTTTTCGGGAGAAATCATCAATAAATGTTAAGAAATATAATGCACCTCCATACGATATAGTATGAGATGGTCCCCACATATCAGAATGAATATAGTCCAAAATTCATTTGCTATTATGATTTCCAGTTTTAAATCTCTGTTTACATTATTTTCCATACACAGAATGTTTACAGAAATCCAACTTCAAGGATTTCAAATCAAGAAGAAATTTGTGGTTTATCAGTACTTGAAGACCTTTCTTGCTCATGTGACACAATCACTGATGCCATAGGCGAGTACCTTCTTCTTCTTTCTCTGACACAGTTGCTACCTCATTGACCTAAGTAATTCCTTTGAGTCTGTACATATTTCCAACCTTTTCCGCCTTCATAACTTCCTGGGCACGTTTTGAGATTTCCAATACTCCATTCTAACCTGTAAACTTGTAACCATCTGAGTCCAAAACTCCCAAATAAATCAAAATTTTCCTCAATTTAGGTACATGTCTAACATGATAAAGTTATAACTGTATAATCATACATTTTACTTTTGATATTTTTGGGTTGTGTTATATTCTTTCCACGACTATCCCACCCGCGCGCGGGGGGGGGGGCGGGGGTCACAGGGGTGGCGATAGATGCCCTGCATAGGGTCCGGGGCAGTGCCCCGGGAATATTTTTTTTTGTTGGACCCTATATTAGGTGGGTGGACCTACCTATGGTTTTGTGCATGGATTTCACACATGGTTTTGGGCATGATGGTTTTCTGTCCATGGTGTTTTGTAGATATGGTCAAGGGAACTACAATTATGTTCTAATCTAGGGTTAATGGATTGGGGTTTATGGATGCTTCGGCATGTATATATGTATTGTAACATTGGAAGGAACATGATGAAAAATCAATCTGGTAGTCCCGGTTTTGGGATCCAGGGGAAAATATCTTTGTATATTTGTTTTATGTTTTATGCTCTCACCATTGTTTATTTTCAATTTTTAGAATTCGTATGCAGATAATTTTATGTACGGGGTTAAAAACTACATATATTTCCCATCCCAACTGTCTGATAGGATACATTATTACCCATAAACATAGGACTTCTATTCACAGCTTCATATGATGTGAACCGATTTATGTGTGGACTCATGTGATGAGAAGCACTAGAATCTAACAACCAACGATCATAATTTTGAGAGACATTACAAACAGGTAAAGCTTCATCTACCATACTTAATTCAGCAGATAAAAATTCATCAATCATACCTGAATCAACTTGATTTTCCTCTTCCTTTGGGTTTTCTGACTCCTTTCATTTCCAACAATCTTTCTTGAGGTGTCCAATTTTGTTGCAGTACCAACATTTGGCTTACACTTTTTACCCTTTGATTTAGATCTTGAATATCCCCTTGCTTTTTCCAATCTTTCCTTTGACTGACCTCTAGCTACCCTGGCTTCTGATGTTGAGGTTTCAATATTGGACTTCTTCCTTACTTCTTCAACTAACATAGCTCCCATTATTGAATCAAATTCCAAAGACTCAGTTTTGCTCAAATTGATGGAAGTTATGAAGTGGTCCCATGACTCGGGCAGAGAACACAACAAAGTGATAGCTTTGTCTTCTTCCTTAAATTTAACTTCCATATTTGACAATTGGCAAATAAGTGTATTAGAAACATTTAAATGTTCTACAATTTTTGTACCCTCCTTCATCCGATGACTGTACAATTTCCTTTTCAGATAAATTCTATTGGTTAAAGATTTGGTCTCATGCAACATTTCTAATTTTCCCCACAAACCTACTGCTAAGGTTTCTTCAACAATATTGAACATAAATTCATCCACCAGACACAACCTGATGATACTGAGAGCTCAGGCATCCAAGTCCTCCTAGTCAAAATCTGTCATGCTAACAGGTTTCTACTTCACCCGTCTAATGCTTTGTGCAACCCTTGTTGCACTAGAAAATCCCTAACTATCAATTTTCAAAATGCGAAATTGTTCTTGTCGGTGATCTTCTCCACCTTGACTTGTCATTCGTCATTTTTTCCATTTCTTTCTATAATGTTAATAAAAATTTTCTTCTAAATTTTGGTTCTAGGGTTTATCTTCTACTTTCAATTAGGGTTTCTTTTTTAATTTGATTTTCTCCACAATTTGCTTTCAACTAGGGTTTCTTTCTGAACTTGATTTTCTACATAAAATCCGATTTTGTTGCCCCCCACACCACCACCCCCCCCCCCCCCGTTTTTTTTAACTCTGAATTACTTTCCAGAATTTCTTTTAAGCTTACTCCATAGATTCTTTAAAAAAATGTTTCTTGAGATTGCCCCAAATATAAACGAAATTTTTTCTAGAAACTTCAAACCCTATTCCCCTTATCTTTCCACAAATTCACTAGTGCTCAATGGAATTCAAAGTTTTACAAAAGAAATAAATAAATACCTGGACTTTAGAGGACTTTCTAGGCTTTCTGTTGATCGAAGGCTTTCTTTTGATCGAACTAAAAAAATTTTATTCTCCATAATCGAGTTTCGAGAAGCGACTTCCCACAAGTGGACCGATGTGGACTATAACCCCTCCTCCTGACTTTAATCCTCCTTCAACAACTTTAGAAACAACAGGATTTATGCAAACTCTTAGCGATCCATACTTAAATGTAGGCAGGGGGCATTTTCTTCAGACGTAGGGGAAGGCTTTCCGTCTCTCGCATTTTCTTCAAATGCAGGGAGAGGCAGGGAAGGCGGCTGCAATCTCTCCAACGACTTGTTTAACCTTCTCTCTACTAAAGAACAATGTGAATCAGACATCAAACAACAACCACTTCTTGCCTGTGTTTAACCTCACTCTCCGGCAACGGCAGGCTTGACTTTAACAAACTGTGTGAATCAAAAAACAAACAATGTAATTGTTCACTATGGCACAAGTTTGACAGCTTCGGCTCCAGCCTATGACGATTCTTTTTTTAGCATGAGCAGGAGATTCCTTAAATTCTATTGACCTCAGGACCTTAGGCTCTCGAGCTCTAATACCACTTGTTGGCTTTTAGAGGGGTTATCATTCAACCAAGAAAGAAATGAATATAATTAGGAAACTGAATCACACACACAATTTAATACAAATAATTACGTGGTAAAACCTTGACAATGTGTAAAGGAAACCTCCACAGGGCAAGAGATTGGAAATATTTATTAATCAAAGATGATTCTCCATGATATAAGACTCTCGAGCAAATCCCAATTAATATGGGCTTACTTCATTACATAACTCCTTCCCATTATACAACTGACTGACCGGTCATAAACCAAATTTACCCATAATTACATTATTACATTACTTTGTTGTCACATTTCAACATCCATCATTCAGGTCACATATAGCCACTATACTGTACAGTTCCATAAGTCATGTGTGGCACTTCAAAGATAGTTGCAATATTTTAGGGCAACAAATTTGCTAGAAGGTTGACCAGTTCTTGTAACTACTGACAAAGCAGAATAACCCACATTTATCAACAAGTAGCCAATGTAAGGGATGTTGGGAAGCGTACATCAACTTGAAGAAGAGCAAAATCTGCTCACTACTAAGCTTGCAAATCACTAAATTTGGCATCGAGTAAATCTCAAAACTTTGTTATGTTAAATTGATTGCACATATTTTTTGGTCTCATATGAGTAAATCAGTGCATTGTTTCCCATCTCCATAAGATCAATGGCACAATATTATGTGTACCAACTTCAACTTTTTAAACACAGCCATAGCCTCTGTATATTGTCACATACCGACCCATTTTCCAAGAGATCAACTAGTACACTACACATTTTTTCAAGAGACACTAGTTTCAATAACACACCATCCATTCCAACATTTATGCACTTTTCCTTGGTTTCTTTGTCAATACTTTTGGTAAGAGCCAAAAGTAATGGTGTTTCATGTCGATTAGGAAATAACTCCTGAATGTGAATGGCCACTTTAACCATCCATACCTGGCATGCATACCTCAAGAAATAATACCTTGAAATTTTGCCTAGCCTATGACGTTGCTTGCAAGCACTCATGACCAGAGTCCACAACCGTCACATCACACCCTAAATGAGTAAGAAGGGTCATTGTAAACTTCCGTTTCACCTTGCATGTTAAAAAAGAAACAACTTTCATCATCACAATTGCATCCTTAGATAGTTCCAACCTAGCTTTATATTCTACCCAAAGAATGGATGACCGATGTGTTCCACACATTTCATTAAGGCCTCTAGTCCAAAACCTTGAATCATTAGCATTCCTTTTTGAAACACCTAAAATAATTTTCTAATGACCTGCAATTAAGGCTGAGAAACCAAAATTCCTGATACCAGACTAGGCATAAAATCTGAATCGATAAAGGGCATTATCATTCGAGTATGTAAATTTGGCAATTAACTGCATTATAGCAAGCATTTCTACCCCATTTAGTGGTGGCAAATTGGAAATCAATCCTAGGCCCTAAACTACATAATCCTTTATAATCTGCAAAATGGAAATTTGCTCGTAAGACTTGTTAAAAAGAAAATTGACAGAACATATGACAATTTACTCCCTTTCAAGCTCCAAAAAATAATTTAAAAGGAACTCGATAGTGTTACCGAGATAGAGATAAAGAATAATTCAATTGAAGAGTAGCCACTTACAGAACATAACAAGAACTTCAACCACTATCATATAATACAAAGTCTCCAATCCATGTCAAACCTCCTATGTAATTCATATTTGGAAAATTAATACAAGAGTTTACATTCTAAACATTACCAATACTTTAGTTTCCTAATTCCTCATGCCTTCCATATCCACATTGTTATTTCTTACAATGCTACCTCTAGGTCACTCTACACTCATCTACACCTCTATCAACATGTCTTTGCACCCTTTTGATTCAAATGATAATTTAATTATATTACAACTTGAACAGTAACAAAAAGTTGATTCCAGCCACTTGGTGATAAAATATATACGTTGCAGGCTTTACTTGAACTTTGCAATATTTGATTCATTAAAATTTTTAGTGATGAATACCATAAACTTAGGATTTGAAATATAATTTCTTGGGATCACCTTTTGAAATCAGGTAAATATGATTTCTTGCCCATATATGTCTCATCTTTTTTGGAAAAATGATCCAAATCTATGAGTGGAAGAAGAATCATGGACTTTCTTTGCAATTAAGCATTAATTTATTGATGTTACAACTCGAAACATTATACAAAGTTTATTCTAGCCACTTGGTGATTAGAATATATACATGGACAGGCTTTACTTAAACTTTTCAAATTTTTTGATTAATTTTTATTGATAATTATCATAAACGCAGAATTTAAAATATAATTTATTGGGGATCACCTTTTGAAATCAGGTAAATATGATTGTCTTGCCCATGTATGTCTCATCTTTTTTGGAAAAATGATCCAAATCTGTGAGTGGAAGAAGAATCACGGACTTGCTTTGCAAGTAAGCATTAATTTATTGATGTTACAACTGGAAACATTATACAAAGTTTATTCTAGCCACTTGGTGACTAGAATATATACATGGGCAGGCTTTCCTTAAACTTTTCAAAATTTTTGATTAATTTTTAGTGACGATTATCATAAACGCAGAATTCAAAATATAATTTATTGGGATAACCTTTGGAAATCAGGAAAATATGATTTTCTTGGCTTTCCTTAAATGATCGGCTCATAATCTCTCGAAATCAAATAAAATGAAAATCAAATTATTGGTGAAATGTTATAACTAAACGATCCAAATATATTGTTCAAATATATTGTTTAAAACAAAGCAAATGAAATTTATTATCTCTAATGGTATTCTTTTAATAAAATATTAATTTGTAAAAATCTATAAATTAATTTATAATTGGAATTTTTTTAATTATTTATATTTTTATAATAATTTTTTCAATTAAAATATAAAGTATTTTACCTATTATTATATATAAAATATTAATTTGTAAAAATATATAAATTAATTTATAATTGGATTTTTTTATTTTATTATTTAAATATATTATATTTTATAATAATTTTTTTCAATTAAAATATAAATAATTTACCTATTATTTATATTTTATGATTCTGCATATATCAAGTAATAAAAAACAAACTACTTTTTTAGACACCATAATAAATCATTCAAAATAAAAAGTAATCTAGATTAAAAAATAATTACTCTATTTAATAAAGAACATTACAACAATAATTACGCTACCTAATAAATAACATTACAAAATAATTACTCTACTTAATAAAGAACATTATAATATAGAAGAAAAAATGTCTTGGCATCTCCTCTGTTTGGAAAGCCTTACTACATTCCCTACCTATCATTCGAAATCAACTGGCATGGAGGATAAACGATGGAACAAAAGCTCGCATTGGAATGGATCCCTGGTCAGGAGGAGGAGCCCGATATAATCTACCGAGAGATCTTATACATCATTTAAATCAGAGGGACATATCGGTCATTGTACACATTGCTGATCGAGCAAACACATCCATCCTCTCACAGGGATGGAAGACTACAGAATCCCTTGACATTCCCCCTCAATGGAACCATACTTGGCAAGAATATATAGATGCTCTAACCGAATCCCATATCAGAATCATGGAGGGTCCTGATGAACTAATCTGGAGCATTGCAGACAATGGTATTTATTCACCCAAAAGCGGTTACCCCGCCATCAACAATCACAGGCAGCTAGAAATTTCCCATGCTTGGTGGCGAATGATATGGAAATTACAAGCCCCCTGAGGACCAGAATTTTTTTCTGGTGTGTACTCAGTCACAAAGTTTCAACTAATGACCAATTATCTCATCATGCCTTATGCGGCCCGAGCTGGTGCGTCCTTTGCAAACAGTGCACTGAATCCACTGATCATCTGTTTTTAAATTGTGATTTCTCGAAAAACCTATGGGAATTCATCTCAAATTCTCTACAATCGGGTAGATGGGCTACAGATAATGTTAATAATTCCTGGCAAAATTGGTACACTGCAAATCATGGTTGCAAACTGATCAAGCTCCCCTTGCTCTTTTGCTGGTCCATTTCACTGTGTAGAAACAAAATCATCTTTGGCGAAGGGATTGCAAATGGGCTTGTCATGGTTGCTAAGATATTACCAGCCTATCCTGAATTGCCTGATATCAAACCACCCGCTCCTTGCCGACCTATCGCCCCTGCTCCCATTGATAAATCCATCCCATGAGCCTATTTTGATGGGGCTACACAAGAACAAGGATGTTGGGGGGTGGGGGGGAGAGGAGAGGGGCGGGGAGAGGGGGTGGGGGTGGGGGGGGGGGGGGGGGGGGTGGGGGGGGGGGGTGGGTGGGGAGAGGGGGGTGCCTGGGGGTGGTTTTCATTTTGCATCTAAATGACCATCACAAATTTATGTTAAGCTGGGACTTGGAGGTGGAACAAACAACTTTGCAGAACTTATTACCCTTCGTCATCTATTTCATTTCTCTCTGGGTCATGATTGCATAAATCTAGAGATATTTGGGCGACTCGAAAATCATTATAAAATATAAAATAATAATAAATAGAAAAGAGTACTTTAAAACACATACAGAAAGAAAAATTACATTAATAAAAAAATAATAAAGATAAAGTCAACAAAAAAACATAAAAAAAATAACTTAAAACCATTAAGAATAAGATAAAGAACAACTACATTGATAAAGTATTAACAAAAATAAAAAATGGACAATTAATAAAAGATAACTTAAAGAACACCGATATTAATAAAGTAATAACAAGATTAAAGCAATTAAAGGAGAATGAATAAAGGGATAACTTAAAATAATTTATGAGCATTGGATAATCAAGTGGTGTTTTGATAAATAATAAAGTAATTTAAAGAAATAATATGAGTTGATTAATGAATAAGAGTGATAGTTGCATAGGAGAATAGTCTTTATCTTTTTTTGATCGTTATCGATATGATGGTGTGATTAAGGCAGTGCAAGGTCTATGTTTTGTTTTTATGAAAACGATTTTTTGTACATGACAGAACCTCCCATTTTTGCAATCTACTAGAATAGTTATCTTTGTCTTGTTAGAGTAAATTCTATTAAGCACTTGAATGATGTCTCGACTATGCATCAATTCAACAAAACACGAGATTGATTGAGTTTAAGTGACAATTCGACAAAATGTTTGCACACGATGAAACAATATGCGGGGGACGTGTGTAGAGGTGTGGAAGTGGGGGAATAATGCTTCTCCCTCACATATTCCTCTTTCGCACATCCTTTCAATTTGCTACAATAGATACTAGCATCATAAATAATTCAAATCTTTGACCATTCAAATTTATGTGTTAATTAAAGTGAAAATTAATGTTTTACAATTTTTGTTGGATGACAGTGTGCGGAAGAAGGGTCCGACAAGGAGAATGTGTGTGCAGGTGTAGAAGTTGACGTATAATAGTTCACCCACACATATAGCTCTTTTGCAAATGAGTCAATTTACAAAACTGATTTAAAACTGAAATTAAATTAAACTAAATTAAAAATTGATCTATTTAAAACTAAAATTAAACTATAGCAGAGTAGTGTTTTGTGTTGTGAAATCATCGTTTAAATGCTTGTGAAACCTACCATTCAATGTACACTGAAACGCCTTTTTGTACCTGTCGATAGTTTTGGTTATTGCAATTTACTAGGATGGATTTTGGCTGTGGAGCCCTTTGTATGTTCTTGATTTGTTTACAATCAAAAATCATTACACGTACCTTGAACATATATGGTGGGTACTTTTCCTCCCCATTTGTTGATCACCAGAACTACATCTTTAGTTGTCCAATCTGCAATATCACCCACTTTTGTCTTCTCCAATATGACTGAACATAGGATCATTGATCTTCCCACTAACATGTATTTTCTCCTCAAAGACACCAACACATAGGGTCTTCAACAAACAACCCTCTAACATTGATATGGATACACTATCATTACTGCTCTTAGGGCTTGGAGGCTTCCGTATTATATTTGATTTAATCCATTATCAATCATAGAACTATGGCTAAAAAACTTTCCCTCTTGACTACACTTTTTCTCCTCTAAAATTCAATCCCTAAAGCAACAAAGTTCAACCCACTTATTGTGACAAGTCTACAAATTGTCCACAACAATTCGGGCTTCCAAAACAAATACTAATAATCCTCCAACCACTATACATAAGCTACTCCAAACTATTGGTCAACACATACAAGAACAACCCTCCATCCCTAACAAATCTTTAATTAGAAAGACATACAACATACCTCAAACTGAAGTATTCTTCACCTCTACTAGGCCTCAGTCATATAGCATATGACTGAGGTTTTTTGGCCTTGGTTAGGGCACTTGTACATATATATGTCAAGCTTTTATTAGCCTCAAAACCTCTTCATTTCTAGTGTTGTCTTCTCTGTTCAACCTCCTTTCTTCTGCACTATACTACAAGGTAATAAAACTTCAACTTTACGTCCACCATAGGTCATGCAAGCTTATGAATAGGGCTCAACCCTCCTTGATGACAAAAAGATGTCCTACAGCTTGTACACAAGGAATTATACATGATCTTATGTGCAAATTTTCCTTTAAAATTGATCCATCATCTTCTCTAACTCAACCTATCCGAAAACACAAGAAGGATGCCAAACTTGTCCTCCTTTCACTTCGTATATGCTCCTATAGGCTTGCAGCTTCCTCAAATGTCTTTCACCTTGAATATATCCTCTTGGATGGTGATAAAATGAGACCTAAAACACTCTTAATTACATCATTCCATGGTGCAATTATTAGCCCTCCAAACGACAAATTTCAAGCCTAGCCGACTTGAAAATAACATAATTAACCCAACTCATATAAATAAAAAATCAATTTTATCATTTGTTCAAAGCCTCCATAGTTTCCTTAGGTCGCCTTAGCTCCTTTAAGGGTTCTCCACTTGCAACAATGAAAAAACCATAAAAAAAAACTCCACTTGGTTTCATGCCCACAACTTTGGGTGCAAAACCCACTGCTTGAGTACTTCACCCACAAAGCCCTTTTGTGGGACAACTTCTCACAAACCCAACACCTAGGGTTGTGGAGCACCTCCAAAGCTACAAAAATCAACAATATAATCGATAAAAAGAATGAGATAATGATTAATCAAAGAATATTCAAGTATATAAAGCTTAATGAGCCCTATTGTTATTAAATTATAAGATATTCTTTCTTAATTTTGTGTCTACTAGGTCATTACTCAAGCTAAACAATGATAATGATTAGGTCTCAAAGGTCAATTCAAACTATTTATGATCATAACTCTAAGTAGTTTATGGTGGAGATTCATTTACCAATAAGAAGTTAGTATGTAAGGTAGAATTAATACTCAAAGAGATTTTTAAAGAGTTGGATGGTGAAGTAAAGATTCGTATGAGTACCCTGTTTTTTTCTTGGTGTTGCTACTAATACCAAAGAGAATCCATAGCCGATGGTGTAGTCATATTGACATCATAGGCCTTTCTTCGCTGTAAGGGGCATCCTTAGCCCTGGCGAAGATACCCTCTTTCCTATTTTGGGAAATGTGAACATACAATAATATGAATTTTTGTTAAATTGAGATGTTTACACACTAGGCCTTACCCTAATACCATAGACATTGCTCCATTGTCAGTGAGCAACCATAATCCTAGCAAAGTTTTTAGGATATCCTGATCATATGTCTGATATTTTCTTTATTATAGCATAGAGGGATGATGTCTAATAATGAAAATAAGATGGCATACTCACATCATTAGTGTAGGTTTTAACCTTGTACATACATTACCTGCATACGAATTATAAAAATAGAAAATAAACAGTGACGAGAGCATAAAACATAAAAAATATATACACAGAGATTTTCCCCTAGATCCCAAAACCGGGACTACCAGATTGATTTTTCATTATGTTCCTTTCAATGTTACAATACGTATATATACATGCCGAAGCATCCATAGACCCCAATCCATTAACCCTAGATTAGAACATAACCATAGTTCCCTTGACTGGATCTACACAATACCATGGATGGAAAACCATCATTCCCAAAACAATGTGTGAAATCCATGCAAAAAACCATTTGGGTGCAAACCCCACTGCTTGAGTACTTCACCCACAAAGCCCTTTTGTGGGACAACTTCTCACAAACCCAACACCTAGGGTTGTGGATCACCTCCCAAGCTACACAAATCAACAATATAATCGATAAAAAGAATGAGATAATGATTAATCAAAGAATATTCAATTATATAAAGCTTAATGAGCCCAATTGTTATTAAATTATAAGACATTCTTTCTTAATTTTGTGTCTACTAGGTCATTACTCAAGCTAATCAATGATAATGATTAGGTCTCAAAGGTCAATTCAAACTGTTTATGATCATAACTCTAAGTAGTTTATGGTGGAGATTCATTTACCCATAAGAAGTTAGTATGTAAGGTAGAATTAATACTCAAAGATATCTTTAAAGAGGGATATGGTGAAGTAAAGATTTGTATGAGTACCCTGTTTTTTTTCTTGGTGTTCCTACACTACCAAAGACAATGTAGTCATATTGACATTATAGGCCTTTCTTCGCTGCAAGTGAGCATCCTTAGCCCTGGCGAAGATACCCTCTTTCCTATTTTGGGAAATGTGAACATACAATATTATGAATTTTTGTTAAATTGAGATGTTTACACGCTAGGCCTTACCCTAATACCATAGACATTGCTCCCCTGTTAGTGAGAAACCATAATCCTAGCAAAGTTGTTAGGATATCCTGATTATATGTGTGGTATTTTCTTTATTATAGCATAGAGGGATGATGTCTAATAATGAAAATAAGATGGCATACTCACATCATTAGTGTAGATTTTAACCTTGTACATACATTACCTGCACACGAATTCTAAAAACAGTGTAGGTTTTAACCTTGTACATACATTACCTGCATAAGAATTCTAAAAACAAAAAATAAACAATGAGGAGAGCATAAAACATACAAAAGATATACACAGAGATTTCCCCCTAGATCCCAAAAAATCTAGTGTCTATGCAGAGCTGCTAGTCCCACTAAGATGGGTAGCTGTCTTAGAAACAAACAGATTAAAGTTACTTTCCTTTTCCTTTACGAGAAGTAGATAGGAGAGGAGAAAAGAATACCAACCTCAATCTTTCGCTCGGTTCCTTGCTTGTTCCTTCTCCTCTATGACAGATCTTTGCCGCTCTTTCCTTGATCACTCTGCTTCAAAGAGTACCTATAAAGTCAAAGCAGCATAATACCTTCAAAGTGCAGAGATCTGCAATCATAAACAATATAGGACCAGATATATATTGACCACACAAATGCACATATTATCAGACATACAAGAATGTGGAGGAAAACTTGAATAGCTTTATTGATGTAAAGATTAGAAGAGAGGATTACAACCCATTGATCTGACCTAGCGTCATCCTCCCAGCATGAAAGCCCTTCCTCACCTCATGAAAAGCTTAGATCACCCAACACTATGATATTCCACCAGGAAACCAACAACACATCCTTACAAGATACAAGATTCTAGCCTTTGGATCTCTGGGATGAGGGATCCATATATAGATGATTGCAAGGGGGTGAGTCAGCTTCTGGGATTTTGATTAGTGTCTTCTCTCTAATAGTTCTTGATTCCACTTGGAGATT